>PVKV010013114.1:0-62755 GCA_004027835.1 Alouatta palliata | reverse complement strand
AAGAGTGTTCCTATTTCTCCACATCCTCTCCAGCATCTGTTGTCTCCCGATTTTTTAATGATCGCCATTCTAACTGGCATGAGATGATATCTCAGTGTGGTTTTGATTTGCATTTCTCTAATGACCAGTGATGATGAGCATTTTTTCATATGTTTGTTGGCCTCATATATGTCCTCTTTTGAAAAGTGTCTGTTCATATTGCTTCATATTCTTGACCGGGGCTTCTCCCTTCTTTTATTTCTCATGCCTGTCCTACTCCAGTAAGCTCATTGTGATTCTGGTACTTGCTTACCTCCTGGCCAGTGCACCACAGCTTAGGAGCCTGGACACCCCTACTTTTGTATCAGTAGCCCCAGTTTTGGGCTCCATATTGAAAACACTTACTGAGAAAAGCACACTTTATAAGAAATCAGGAGAACTTGTGACTTCTGCTGAAATGGCTATTTTTGACCCTCACTATTATAGTTTTTAAACGTGGTATCTGATTAATTTTATGAGCTTGGATTCTCTCTTCACATGCTAATTGATCCATTGTAATATTGAAGTTGAATCTTCAAAGGTGGCTGAATGCTTCAATTTTCACTTTATTCTTTCTCAATTCTTTGGTTTTTTTTAAACCAAAAAGTAACTTTGATTGCCAGGGGTTGGAGGTAGATTAACTGTTTAGCTAGATTGTGGAAAAATGGAATGGATAGTTCTAAAAGCCAAGCACCACCTCCTTCGATACAGATAGCCTATTTCTTTACATATCTATTAACTTAGTTTCCAATCCAGAATGGGTAGACAACTTTAGCTTGTCACCAAGGAGCCCAGTGTCTCATCCTGAGTCTCATTTACCAAAGAACAACAACCTGAATCACTTTCTTCCAAGTGCTTTCTTCATGGACATGTTTGGGGTTTTATAGGTTTAATCCAGTGGAGGACTGGATCTGTGTTTCTTTTGCAAATGATTTGTTGCAGCCTACAGACCTAAGTCCTGTAAGCATGTGGGAAATAAAATGAAGTAGTAAGAAGAGGCCATAGAAAACCTATTACATTGTTCAGACTTCGGCTGAAGGTGGCTGTTTCAAACATCTACTTTTGGGTAGTCATTTGAGATGCTGAGTGACTCCAGGAAGTGATTGTTTTCGGGTAAGAAAAGACAAATACTTCTCCTGGGGATAGTGAGTCCTTTATATTGGAGTAATTTTAATTTTTTCATCTGGAACTACAAATGCAAAATTAATTTTGTCTTTTTATCTCCTCTTCATCCGTGGTATTTAAACACTTTTTTAAAAGTGTATTATTAACAAGCCTGATTCTTAGAAGAAATCTTATTAATCTAGAACTTATAAACCAAAAGAAGGGTGCACGACCAAAAAAAGAGCGTAAGAGAGGAATGATAGGAGTGACCATGACCATTCAGACTCAGGAAGATGGACATGTACATCTTCTGTTGTTCTTCATCAGGCAGTGCCTTTCATAAATTTGCTGTAACCCCTGTTGTGTGAGAGCAGTGTGGATCCAGAAAATAGGATAGGCTTTTGGAATGATTCACAGCTTCTGAAGGCAGAATCAATGACTCTCCCTGGAAAATGGATATATGCCTAACAATAATGAAAACTCATCAAATGCCTAGGTTTTCTTCTATGGTTTTTATGGTTTTAGGTCTTATGTTTAAATCTTTAATCCATCTGGAGTTAATTTTTGTATGAGATGGAAGGAAGGGATCCAGTTTCAGCTTTCTGCATATGGCTAGCCAGTTTTCCCAACACCATTTATTAAGTAGGGAATCCTTTCCCCGTTGCTTGTTTTTGTCCAGTTTGTCAAAAAGAACAGATGGTTGTAGATGTGTGCTGTTATTTCTGAGGCCTCTGTTCTGTTCCATTGGTCTGTATCTCTATTTTGATACAAGAACCATGCTGTTTTGATTACTGTAGCTTTGTAGTATAGTTTGA
Organism: Alouatta palliata; assembly: GCA_004027835.1. Lineage (NCBI taxonomy): Eukaryota > Metazoa > Chordata > Mammalia > Primates > Atelidae > Alouatta > Alouatta palliata. The sequence continues at coordinate 60,818 of PVKV010013114.1, read as the reverse complement.
AGCCAGGTAGCATGATGCCTCCAGCTTTGTTTTTGTTTGTTTGTTTGTTTGTTTGTTTAGGATTGTCTTGGCTATGTGGGCTCTTTTTTGGTTTCATATGAAGTTTAAGGTGGTTTTATCCAATTCTGTGAAGAAGGTCAATGGTAGCTTGATGGGGATAGCATTGAATCTATAAATTACTTTGTACAGTATGGCCATTTTCACAATATTGATTCTCTTAACCATGAGCATGGAATGTTTTTCCATCTGTTCGTGTCTTATTTCCTTGAGCAGTGGTTTGTAGTTCTCCTTGAAGAGGTCCTTCACAAACCTTGTTAGTTGTATTCCTAAGTATTTTATTCTCTTTGTAGCAATTGTGAATAGTGTATAGGAATGCCTGTGATTTTTGCACATTGATTTTGTATCCTGAGATTTTGCTGAAGTTGCTTATCAGCTTAAGGAGATTTTAGGCTGAGACGATGGGGTCTTCTAAATATACAATCATGTCATCTGCAAATAGAGACAATCTGACTTTCTCTTTTCCTAATTGAATACCCTTTATTTTGGCAAAAAGAATAATTTCTTCATGAGGGTGTGATGTTGATTTTTAAAGGTCTTTTCATAGAGGTATAATATCAAACAGATCACTGATGCTTGGGTGGTTGTTTTTGTTGATGTTTTGTTGTTGTTGTTTGTTTTTAACTTTCAGAATATTTGGGGTCTGTTAAATCTCATATCTGACCAATCGCACAGACAAAAACTCTCTAAGGAGGAAGAGGTAGTAAATCTTCATCTTTCTGTTATGTGATTGCTTAATTGGTGTCAAGCCATGGGCTCCTGACTCCCTTGTTTTTAGGTCAGACTCACACTGTACCCTCTGATCTCCTGGTATAGCACTCTCTGGGCACCTCTGAGCTCTCTCAGGCAGGAAAGCAAGTCACTGAAATCAACTCTGGAAGTTGGATCTGTTCGCCGTCACCTGTTATTTATCATGTAGACACAGCCTCTTGTAAAGGCTTTGTATCTGAGAAGTCTGCCTCTAAAATCACAGTGGCAATTAATAATGCCCACACCTAAATCAGAATTCCTAGTGCTGCTCTTGCTGGTAATATAAGATTCTTGCTGTTTCTTTCATAAATTAGTTGATAACTGTGTCTGCTTCTCTGTTGAGTGAAAGGATTTTAATTACACAATGCAAAGGAACACAAAGCTTCATCTCCTGGCCAGCAGACAATGGAGGCTTGTGATAAAAGCACATTAAACCTTCATTGAGTCTGTTTACACATTTGTAAGGGTGGTGTGGTCGTCTCTGATAGCAGGGACAATAAATCAGAACCTTAGGATGTTCTTTTCATTAGCCAATGATTTTATAGCCTGTGGTGGCTTTTAAACCATCCATGCATAAAATGGAGTGACATAATTTGTAATTACTGGAAATAACTAGCTTTTTTCCTTCCTCTTTTTTTTTTTTTTTTTTGAGACGGAGTCTCACTGCAACATCCAGGCTGGAATGCAGTGGTGAGATCTTGGCTCACTGCAATCTCTGCCTCCCAGGTTCAGGTGATTCTCCTGCCTCAGCCTCCCAAGTAGCTGGGATTACAGTTGCCTACCACCACACCTGCTAATTTTTGTATTTTTAGTAGAGATGGGGTTGCACCATGTTGGCCAGGCTGGTCTCGAACTTCTGACCTCAGGTGATCTGCCCACCGCGGCCTCCCAAAGTGCTGGGATTACAGGCGTGAGCCACTGCATCCAGCCAATAAATAGTTTTAATTCCCCCAACAGATATTTAGGGCTTTCATATGATTCTGAAGATCCACGTAGTACACCGATAGTCCCCTATTAGTGGGCAACACCCACTGCACACTGGGAAGTACCATAGGCTTTTTCCTCAGGCCTTTAATGGCGATTCCACCATTCTTCTAACTCAGAGTTGTGGACACCCTAGTGGCAGTGTTGATCCCAACCAGATGACAAAAAGAAAAGCTGCCTGGTTTCCTGGGAAAACAATAGGGTGGGAAAAAGAGATGGGTCAGTGCTTTCATCTCTGAGAAGAAATGTGGAAGAGGATCCTCTGGGAAAATGAGAGAGGTCCGTGTTGTCACCTACCTCTACCATGTTCTAGGCATGTGAACTTAGGCTTGTGATTTAGTCTCTCTCAGGCTCAGTTTCCTCATCTGTAAAGTGGGAGTCATAACGTCTGCCTGGTTCAGAGGACTGATGAGACAGTGTTGATGATGGAACTGTGCATAGTTTCTGTTCAGGAAAAGGTGCTCAGCAATTTAGACTCTCTCATTTGTTCAGTCACCTGCAGCCTGTGCCAGAGGGCAGTCTGATTTTTCCTTATCTCTTCCAGAAGAACTGCGTGAAAGGAATCAAGAATGCTATGGTCCATTTGAAGTCCCCAACTATATTTTCTTTTTGTTTTCTAGCAGGGAGTCACGAATACTATTCTGCATTGCAGAGCCCCAGTTTGATCTCTAGAATATGGATTTAATTTGAGCTAAGATCCAAATGTAACAATGTTAGAAAAAATATTGCAGAAAGGAAAAATTTAAAAACTATATCTAGTTTGTAATGCTGAGCGATATTGCCTTGAGTGTCCAAAAGTTCCTGGAAATATTTGTGAAGTTCTTTCACTGAAAAAAACTGGCTTTTTAAAAATATTATACTTAAGTTCTAGGGTACATATGCGGAATGTGCAGGTGTGTTACATAGCTATACACATGCCATGGCAGTTGGCTCATTCATCACCCCATCATCTACATTAGGTATTGCTGCTAATGCTATCCCTCTCCTAGACCCCCATCCCTGACAGGCCCCAGTCTGTGATGTTCCCCTCGCTGTGTCCATGTGTTCTCATTGTTCAGCTCCCGCTTATGAGTGAGAACATGTGGTGGTTGGTTTTCTGTTCCTGCGTTAGTTTGCTGAGAATGATGTCTTCCAGCTTCAACCATATCCCTGCAAAGGACATGAACGCATTCTTTTTTATGGCTGCATAGCATTCCATGGTGTGTATGGGCTACATCTTCTTTATCCCGTCTATTATTGATGGACATATGGGTTGGTTCCAGGTCTTTGCTATCGTGAACAGTGCTGCAGTAAAGATATGTGTGCATGTGTTTTTATAATAGAATGATTTACAATCTTTTGGGTATATACCCAGTAATGGGATTGCTGGGTCAAATGGTATTTGTAGTTCTAGATCCTTAAAGAATCACCACACTGTCTTCCACAATGGTTGAACTAATTTACACTCCCACCAACAGTGTAAAAGCGTTCCTATTTTTCCACAGCCTCATCAGCATCTGTTGTCTCCGGACTTTTTAATGATCGCCTTTTAAAGACAGGCAGTCCTGTAGTCTCAAGAGGGTGGCTGGCAGCACAAATTCCATTCATAGATGGACACTGGGTAGTTAAATGTTTCTCCCTCTTCTAGCTCTTGCAGTGTCACCACCACATCAGGAAACAGCTGTTGGTTGCTTTGTTTTCCATCAAATTCTTGTTGTGTTTAAGGCTGACACACACAGTTTAAATTCGTGTGTTTTCTTTCTTTAAGAGTCACTAGTGATATATAGGCCACCCAAATTCTAGACATGACATGGTAAGATAGAACTTTCTTATTTCTTTTGTAAAAGAAATAAGATTAAATCTGCTTTTAATCTTCCTTATGTCACTGTTACACCATTATCATTATTATTATATTACTACATAAAACATCACTATATTAATAGTAATATTAAAATATAGCTTTATACAATGATATGATAGTCATTAATATTAGTATATTGCACGTTATAATATCTCTATTTGCTTAGCACCCACCAAGTGCCAGGCTATATATTCACTGTTAAAATCTTCACAGCATCCAAGCAAAATGGAAATTATTTTCCCAGGGTTACAGATAGAGTGAGGCCCAGAGAGATTTAGCAAGTTTTCAGTGCCACATAGCTAGTAATTAGCAGAACTAAGATTCAAATACCATACGGTCTGACTCCAAAACTCAAGTAGTTTTTATCTTATCCTAGTGCATCTCTTTCTCAAGCAGTGGACCACACTCTAGTAAAAGATGTGTTGTGTACGGAAGAACACGGTCTGCAGCAGCTCATAACAGAGCTTAAAGAGTGGTTGCTATTTTAGTCTCTGTTAATGCTATAAATGTGCCAAATAAGTGTCACCTTCATATGGGCAAATTTTAACTACCTCGTGAACTACATTTACAAGGAGATGCTTAATTTACTACAGTTTGTTTATGAGTGCTCTTGTGTGAGGTGAATCATTTAAGGCAGTTTATTTTTAGAGTTACACAAGGAGTGGATTAATAAAATACCTGCACAAACAAGAATGTCATGCAAACTTAGCCTGAAACAGGAGGTAGAAATTGCCTGCTAAGAATGCTGAGAATAGACCTCTGAACTTAAAGAGCTCTGATTCCTGTTTGTAACCCTGATGTTCACATCACTGGCTTGTATTTCACAATATTGACTTTTCAGTAAATGGGAAGCTTTCTCTTTTTAAAAGTCTGAGTTGAATCTTATTTTACAATAGATTTGCATTCTTGAAAAAAAGGTTTTTAGTGTATTTAGTTTAAGCCGAAAATCTTGGAGTCATCCTTGACACCTTTTGTCTTATGTCCCATGTCTAATCAATCCATCCAAAAACCCTTGATGGTGGCCCTTAAAGATTTATGGAGACTATGAATATTTCTTCCTACCTCTACAGTTATAGCCTGGTCTCAGCCATCATCATTTCTCACCTGGATTTCTTTCTTTTCTTTTTTTTTTTCCACTCTGTCACCAAGGCTGGAATGCATGGAGTGATCTTGGATCACTGCAACCTCCGCCTCCTAGGTTCAAGAGACTCTCATGCCTCAGCCTCCCAAGCAGCTGAGACTACAGGCACTCACCACCACACCCGGCTAATTTTTGTATTTTTAGTAGAGATGGAGTTTTGCCATGTTGGCTAAGCTGGTCTTGAACTCTTGGTCTCAAATGATCTGCCTGCCTCAGCCTCTCAAAGTGCTGGGATTACAGGTGTGAGCCACCACATCCAGCTGGTTAACTAGATTTCTGTAATAGACTTTGAACTGGTTGCTTCACAGCCTTCTCGGTCACTATAGCATGGGGAAAAAGAGAGCTGGAGAGTTGAGCTGTAGCAAATAAATAGTTTGGCCTAAAAGTGACTGACATATTACTTTTACTCATTCTTTTTTTCATTTGACTAGAATAAGCCACATAGCCACACCTGTTTTCAAAGGAGTAGGGAATTGTAACCTTCTGTTTATCAGAAGTAGAGAACTAGATATGGGTGAACATAAGTAATGATACCACAACTTAGATCTAAGCCACTTGGCGATGAAGTCAAAAAATGGAAGTTTAAATTGCTCTCTTTGCCTAATAAGATCACACAATTTCATTAGAGAGAAATGCTTTTACCGACATCACTTCTTACTGAATAATATAATGAACAGTGTTAGATTTTAGCTCTTTCAGCAAAAAATGCTCTTTGTTTCATTTATGGACAATTCTTATGCCAATTTTTGACAGAAGATCAACGCAGTATGTTAATTTCTAGTTTTATAAAATTCATTTTATTGAAGGGACAGCTAATCTGGATACAGAGATTTCTGGTAATTGTTTCCAAATACTAATCAAGTAGAGAGAATGTAGGCTAACAAATGGTTGACATATCTTTGAGACTTTCTCTATAGAATGTTAACTGTTTTTCTGGATTTCGATGAGAAATTATTTCAGACTATTCAAATTAAGTCTCTAAGGAATATTTAATAATCAGGAAGGAATGGTCCAGATTGTTAGATATTCCCTATAATTCTAGATTCATGTTGCTTTGTTTAAAAAGCTTTGTTTTAAAAGTAAACAAATTTGTTTTATTAAAAGCTTTGTTTTAAAAGTAAACAAATTTGTTTTATTTCCTTGTACATATGTATATTCATTACCCGAACAGAAAAGGACCAAAGGCAAAGCACAAAGGCAGTTTGAGTATGCCAGGCTCTCAGATAATCATTTAAGACCTCAAAGTTTAACACCATGAAGTATGGATTACGTGACCTTGATACAAAAGAGTTTTGGGAGTAAGAATCATGTGTCTCTACCAGAACCAGAAATACCATTTGACCCAGCAATCCCATTACTGGGTATATACACAAAGGATTGTTAATCATTATCCTATAAAGGCACATGCACACGTGTGTTTATTGCAGCACTGTTCACAATAGCAAAGACTTGGAACCAACCCAAATGCCCATCAGTGATAGACTGGATAAAGAAAATGTGGCACATACATAACATGGAATAATATGTAGCCATAAAACTGGTTGAGTCCATGTCCTTTGCAGGGACATGGATGAAGCTGGAAACCATCATTCTCCACAAACTAACATAGGAACAAAAAACCGAACACCGCACGTTCTCGTAAGTGGGAGTCAAACACTGAGAACGCATGGACACAGGGAGGGGAACATCACACACCAGGACCTGTTGGTGGTGGGAGGCTAGAGGAGGGATAGCATTAGGAGAAATACCTAATGTAGATGACGGGTTGATGAATGCAGCAAAGCACCATGGCACGTGTGTACCTGTGTAACAAACCTGTACATTCTGCACATGTATCCCAGAACTTAAAGTATAATAATTTTTAAAAACTTAAGAAAAAATTCCTAAAATGATCAACTTTCAGCAGAGCTGATTTCACCAGGATAAATTAGTTAGCAAATGCAACCTTGCATGATAGAAAAAAAAGTTGAACAGCCAGACATGACGGTTCATGCCTGTAATCCCAGCACTTTGGGAGGCTGAGGTGGGCGGATCACTTGAGGCCAGGAGTTTGAGACCAGCCTGGCCAACATGGCAAAATCCAGTGTCTACTAAAAATACAAAAATTAGCCAGGTACAGTGGTGCACGCCTGTAGTTCCAGCTACTCAGGAGGCTGAGGTATGAGAATTGCTTGAACCCGGGAGGCAGAGATGGCAGTGAGCCAAGATCATGCTACTTACTGCACTCCAGGCTGGGAGGCAGATCAAGAGCAAGACTGCCCAGAAAAAAAGAAAATTGCACAGAAATAATCAGTATTATCTCAATCAGCCAACAAACAAACACTTGCCAAAAATGAAACCCTTGTTCAAAAATAAACACTTTCTTATAGTAGGGTAACTTTAGAGCATTTTTTAAAAAATTGGCTTAATTAGTTCACTTTTCTTGTATAAAAACACTATGTCATGGCTGTCATGGCCACAGCTAGAACTTGGGTCCTCTGTGTGGAAACTCCTATGTAGTCTTTACCAGACGGTAAGTGAATTCTTTATAGGGAGACCTGGCGACAGTCTCTTTCCAGAGGTCAGGGATCAGATACCTGTAGGTCTTGAAGATGGCATCAAAGGTGGCCTTGGTGAAGTTGACTAGGGTGGCAGTGCAGCCCTGATCAAGGTGTAGCAGTCATTGATACTGGCCATCATCAGTAGCTTCTTAGGTAAAGGGGCAGAGACATTGCCAGTGCATCTAGGGCAGAAATGAGGCACACCAGCACAGGGCCAAAGTGGTCAGTCAATCTGAAAGGAATGGTGTGGAGTATACAGATCTTATTCCCCAATAGTCTCTGCATGGGGCAAGTGGAGAGCTTGGCTAGGGTGATGGATCCTCAAATGGCAGCGGATACCTCCCTGGAGCATTTAACACCCAGATGACATGGCTATTGTACCTGGTACACTGGCTAGCAAAGTCTGCTTTTGCATGGGCATAATCTTTAAAACTTCATCCTTGAGGGATGCCCCCAGGAAAAAGTATATGATCTCAGCATTCTTGTGGGCAGAGAGAAGAGATAGATCTCTTCCAGGGACTGGATCTTCATGTCCTTGACTAGGAGTCCCACCTTGGTGGCTGGGAGCCACTCACCTTGGTCTTGCTTCTGTGAGCTCTGCAGACTTCCAGGCCCTCCCCCAGCCCTGGTATCATTTACCTTGGTGTTTTATCAGAGAGGTGACTCTTTAAAGTGTCCTTGACCAATGATTTCGGATGCTTCTTAAGGGCACTATTGAATTATCCAGTGCATCAAGAATTGGCACACTTGTTCTTTAAAAGACCGTACAGTAAATAGTTTAGGCTTTGCAGGCCATATAGTCTTGCTAGTGACTATACGACTCCTCCATTGTAGTGCAAACCAGTCAAATACCATAGATAAGTAAATGAGCATGTATTCTAACACACCACACACACACACACACACACACACACACACACACACACATTATACACAGAAATAGTGGTGAGCTTAAACTGGACCATGACCTGAGCTGCTGTTTGCTGATCCCTGCAGTACACTATCCACATAGCAGTGCTTACTCTAAGGAATATCATGTGATATCAGTATAGACTTTAAAGGGAGTGGACAGAAATTCAGTGGTCTCAGTAGTTGCCATTTTTTTCACATACATTTATTTCTGAAAAAAGAAGAGCTATTAGAAACGTAAGACATTATTCAGTTAATGATAAAATATTAAGATAATTTCCACTAGGCTTGAAGTAAAGAACATGAAAATAATGCCTGGCACACATTCATTATTCAGTGATGTTTTGGGAATTCCAGCCAATGGAATAAGAAAGCAAAAAATGTGGACTACATATTGAAAAGGAGGAGAGCAAAATATTTTTTATAAGGAATATGAAACTCTACCTGGAATATCTAAGACAACTGAAAAACTTGTAAAATTATAAAATTAACTATAAGGTAAACATTAAAAAACAATTGCTTTGCTGTATACCACCCATTGCACTTAGAAAATGTGATAGTAAAGAACAATAAGTCAGAAACTTAAAATGCCAAGGAGTAAATTCAGCAACATGTAAAATCTCTAAATGAAGGGACCACAAAATTTTTCTAAAGGACATAAAATCATACCAAGAATAATGAAGTGGTTCAGTTGAGTTTGTAGATAAAAGATTCAATAATTTTTAAATGTGAATTTTCCTTATCTATATTTATGAATTTAATGTAAACCACTCAAAATTTCTACAAATCTTTTGTGGAGCCGGACAAGTGATTTTAAAATTCTGTGGGAAGATAAAATGTGAAGACAGAATTAAGCAAAATGTGAAAAAGAGGAACAGTGAGGGACACTTGCCTTTCCAAATATCACAGTTTCTATAAGGTCACAGTAATTGAAAGTGTTCTGTAGTTTTGAAAAATAAACAATAGATCAATGCTATGGAATATGAACTTCAAAGGTAAACTTATATAAGAAGAAATTTGTAATAAATAATATTTTAAATTTGGAAACAGATAAACTATTTCATAAACTATCTTGAAACACTCATTTTATTCATTTGAAAACAAGCATAAATCTTCATCCTTTCCTCACACCATACATAAAATAAATTCCAGATGGCCTAACAACCTAAATATATAAAAATGTCTTAAAGCATTAGAAAATATTTCACAAGCTCAGGCTAGGAAATATCTTTCACAGGACACCATAAATCCTCTACCCAAGAAGGAAAATACTGAGACATTTGATCTAAATGGGATGTGTGTGTGTAGACATTATAATATACAAAAATACATATTTTGGACAAAGTTTTAATATCCCCAATATAGAAAAGACTCCTAAAATTCATTGCAATTAGAAAGTATAATTTTTTCCAAGAAAATGAACAAAGTCTGCATATATTTAGTGTTTACTTATATGGCAGCGGATGTTTTTAAAGTTCTTTACTGACTTAATCCTTACAAAAATTTTACATATTTTTTTCCAACAGTACTAATCATTATAGAAAGGCTTGTTAAAACAAAAATGTTTCTCTATCTGATTGATGAAAGTTTTAAAGACTTAGAGTATTAAGTGTTAGCAAGGTTTGGGGATAAAATTACCCTTATACTTAGAGGGAATAGCACATAATTTTTGGAGGACAATTTGACTGCTAGGTCACTCTTCAAAATGATCATGGCTTTTGACCTAGCAATTCCACTTACAGAAAATTCTCCTGCAAAAATACTTGCATATATGTATTAAAATACAGGTGTGAAGATAATTAGAGAAGTATTGTTTCTGACAGAAAGAAATGGAACAAAAACGTTGCAGTGCATTACTGTTACAAACTAAGAATAAGACGAGAAACGTGATTACTCTTTTACCTTACATTGTTTGAAAAAAATTGTCCAAGATTTGGAAATAGGCAAAAGATGTTACAGGGTGTTCTTCCAATGTGGTATAGTTGTCTATGGTGACTCTCCATGAATGATCTGATTCCATAAGGTGGGTGCAATGTTTACATTCTGTTAAGTCAGATATTTTATAATTCTGAAATGGTAGAAGTTTTAGAAAACAGATATTAATACAAATGATTCCTGTTTATAGAAATGCAAATGAATTATTCCATATAAATACAGTTGACTTGGGCCCTATAGAAAAAGATAACCTCAAACATAAAATTTAATTGCTCAATGGAATATTAAGCAGTTTTACATTTATTAACAAGTTATATTTCACAATCTTGATTTTGTGTGTGTGTGTGTGTGTGTGTGTATATAATTATGTAACGTTTGTTCTTCAAGTTGTCCTTTGAGCTTATTTAACCATTACTTAACATATTATTGACTCCATTATTTATGAATTTAAAACAATATTTGATGTGGTTATTTTATATTTGCATGAGAGGCAGGGTTCTTTTGTGAAAATTATAGATCAGTACAATACTAAAGTAGTTAACTTTTATGAGACAAGTTCTTTATTGCATGGTCTTTGCTATGGCTTTAACCATCTTTTCTTATTTAAAATCAAAATGAAAAATCAAAATGAATTTTATTATGCCCTGGACAAGAATAAGATTCTATTTAGTGATACTGTTGAACTCTAGGTTGGGACAATGATGAGACTTATCTGTTATACATGAAAATAAATGTTTCCTGGAGTTTCTGTGTCATCTTATCTTAAGGTCCTTCAAAACAGATCTAAGATAAAATTTATGCTAAAAGAGAAGGGGATTATAGACACCAAAACAATTGAGGCATTGGAATGAACTTATTTTAAAAAAACAAAACCAAACAAACCTTCCGCTTCCATGAAAATTAACATATTAAGAATGGTCCTTAAAATTTTTTGAATTTTTTAAATTCTTGCATTTTACCTTGGTAAAGGAGAAAAATGTATCATCAGTATTAAATTCCAACAAAACAGACTGGCACCCTGTTCTATCCATTTGGCCACATGTGGGTTGCCAACATTGGTTATTTATTGAGGTAGAAGTGAAGGCACAATAGTATAGACTTTGTCATGCAGCCAATTCATTCTTCTTGCCACATAAGCAATGTCTCAGGGAGAGGAAAAAAATTAAGGTGTTTAAGGAGGGGGGAAAAAAACAGAAAAGAGAACTCAATCTGTACAGCTCAGAGACGTACCACTTGCTTTTTCCCTTCATACAATCAGTTAATCACCCTATAAAATGCTGAAATCATCAGAGCCTGAGCCGAAACAGTGACTTCAATTTTTTTCTCTCCTTTAAATGTCTCCTTTTCAGTTATATAGTACTTTATGAAAAATTGATGTCTTGGTAGTCAACATGATGAATGTTGGGACATGCAGGGAATAGTTTAAGGAGTTTGTTTTAACAGTTATGCATTTAAATTGTCCCATTATAGTGGACATGTTTCTACTGCCCACAAAAAATCAGTTCTTAAAGATCCAGTTTTCCTAGAATTTTTTTTACTGCTTTCAATCACTTTGATAGCAATCCTGATGAATTCATGAATTAAAATTATTTCATCCAAATGTTAGATTTCAAGGTGGCAGTTCAGGGTCTTTTTTTCTTTTACTACAGGAACTTAACACATAATACTAAAGACATTGAGAGTTTAAAAATATGTTATATTCTCTAAGGAAAACCTTTAGATATCTAGGCGCAGTGGGACGTTTACCTAAAAGCAATTAAGTTATGCAATGTGTATCTGTATAAAAACCATTCCTGCAAGTCAATGTACTTTTGTTTAAGGCTAGTTCTTAGGTCAAGGTCCTAGCCTCAGAACCTGTTCCTAACAACTGCTTGATAAGAATTTACTGAATCAATGAGCACACAGAAAACATCATGCATTATTCTATTCCGTCAGTGGGAGAATAAAGATAAATTATCTTTTTATTTCCCTTTGCCATTCTTTGCCTACTTACCCCTAAATTATGAATTTACATAGCTGGATCTTAACAACCATTAAAGCCAATTTCTATACTTTACAGATGGAGCATCTGAGGCTTGGACTTTTGAAGGGGCTTACCCATGTCCGCACAGCAAGTTAATGGCATAACAGCCAGATGGAAATTCATGCCTTCCAGCTGTAAATCCAATGACACTCATTATGTCAGACTGTCTTTGGGTTGGGCATGTTTCCAAAACATCAGTAAAGGGTACAGTGAGACTCTGGCAACTTGTTCAGGTCTTTTGGCTTTTTTCCTCGTGGAGGGAAAAGAGAAAGGTCCTAAAAGACCTTTTGGTGTTTGTTTGTTTGTTTTTTCTTTAAGTTCCTGTATCTTTGGAAGCACTTCAGAGCTGGCAAACATCCCCTTAGTTGCCTGTCATCAACTTTACCTATTTCATTCACACAAGCAGAGTCATTTCTGAGCTTTCAACAAAGCAGTGCTACTGTCAACACAATCAGCCAGAGTCCAAGGTACTGTTGTACGAATACATGCAAACATGGCTGAGATTTAAGAAAATGTCCTTGCTAGCACTCTTCTTAAGGAGTTCTACAATTAGAGCAGGCTAACAAAAGCCTTGAGAGACACGGTGAAGGTTCTGATAGGTCAGGGGTTGTCATGGAGGGGTTTTAATTTAGGAAGTGAAATATCTGATTGACTATTTTGAAAAAGTAACTTTAGAACAGTAACTATGGCAGTAGCATGTTAGCATGAAAGTAAGACTGGATTCAGGGGAAGCAATCAGGAGGCAGGAGCTGTAATCCTGGTGGTCTTTGCAGGTGATTTGAGCTCAGAGGTCATAGAAATGCAGAAAAGTGAAAGGACTTGAGATGTATTTTAAGGTAGAGTAGTCAGGACTTGATAATTGACTGAATCTGATGGAGGGGAGGGTGAGAGATCAGGAGACTCAAAAATGAATGATTCCCAGGTTTCTGGCTTGGGTGACTAGGTGGGTAGATGTACCACTCATAATAATGAGAAGACTGGAGAAAGGACAGATTTGGAGGGGAATATGTTGAGTTTGAGTACCTCAGGGCACTCAAGTAGAAACGTCTTGTAGACAGACAGATATACTATGCGGAACTTAGATTTGTAGAGAATTATTCAAAGAAGTGTGGGCAATATGCCCAGTCTACAGCCCAGCCCAGAGGATTGTTCCCACTCTAACCTCATATTCTAGTGCCCACCCCAAACCCTCACTCCCCTCCAGCTACACTGGCTTCGTTGTTGAGTCTCCAAACACCAGGTACACTCCAGATTGGAGGCCCTGGCAGTTGCTGTTTTGTCTGCTTGGAATGTTCTTCTCCCCAAATCTGCATAGTCAACTTTATTATCTCCTTCAAGGCTTTGCTCAAATTTCTCCTCTCAATGTAGCCTAACCAAGATCACAGTTTAAAATTTTAATCACAGTCCACCCCTCCTTCACCAACATATTACTGAGCTTTCCTTTTTAGCTCTACTTACTCTTCATTTCATAGTTCTTATCATCTTGTATTAGATCATGTATTTATGATAGGTATTATTTTCATCCTTATTTAAAATAAAAGTTATGTCTCAAAAGGTTAAGCAACTTCTTCAAGTACAATTACTTAAAAAGTACTATAACCAGTACTCAAATCCAGGAAAAAAAGTACTATAACCAGTACTCAAATCCAGGAAAAAAAGTACTATAACCAGTACTCAAATCCAGGAAAATGTGACTCCAAAACTCATACTCTTTTTATACATTGTGAGTTACTTATAGAAACATCTCCCCAATCTAAATACTTATTAATGTGAGAGCCTCCCACAAATATGGCTAATATTGTATCTAAATTGAAGCGTCAGGGAAGACCCTGGGCCAGGGACTCAAACTGGCAAAAGCTCATTTACAAAAGTAAAGATCTCACTTGAACTGCAGCACATATGTGTTGAGTATCAACTGGAAAATAAGTCAAAAATAATGTTAATGTACAAATGTACATGGAATGATTAAATCCAAGAAATAATAAATCTTAAAACAATTCATAAGGAACTCTAATTCTTTATTAAACTGAAGTCTATGTAGTCACATGTCATCTGTCAAAGTAAAACAAAATATTTGCATGTTTGAATCAGTTCTCTGGCTACTATCTGGACTTTCATAGCTTGGCAATGAGCCACAAATTATACATTGAGAATTGCTTTCATGTAACCTTGTAACAGTGATAAAAATCGAGTCCGTGTTCATCTGATCCAAAAGTAGCTTTGAGTTCTTGAAACAGACAACATTCAGGAGGCATGAAGACCAAGATTGTTATACATTTTATTATAAGGAAAGCATAGTGCCCAAGAAAGGCCTAGACTTGAAAGAGAAGAGCTAAATCAGGCCGAGAAATGAGGCACTATCTCTTAATACAATTATCAATATTGTTTTATTATTTAAGGTAACAATTATGAAGTACTTATTTTGTACCAGGAATTGTGCTAACTGCTTTGCATATATTGCCTTGTTTAAACTTCAAAACAAACCAACAAGGTAGTTACTGTTATCCACACCCAGTTTACAGCTGAGAAACTGAGGCTTAGAAAGGATGAGCAACTCCTTTCAATACCACTTAGCCAATAAGTAGTGAAACAAGATTTTGGACCCGAAGTCCATGCTGTTAATCACTGTATTTTATCATCGTATTCCATGTTTAATGTACTATTAGTTAATGTCCTATCACAGTTTAGACTGCATCTTTTATTATGAGGATTATTATCCAAACTGAGATCCTTTTGACAGTAGGAGGAGGCATGATTAGGAATTTTGTTGGGCATTCACAAGGACTGTCCCAGACAAACAGAGCTATATGGCAGTCCTATTTAATATCTTTCCAGTCTACATCATGACATGATACATACATAAGCATAAATTACAAACACCAGTTTGTAATTGTAATTGGGTGTACAAGTTAGATTGTGTACCACAAACACCTACAGGGTAACCACTGTAATATATAGCGATGTGTTAATAGACCTCTAGTACACTAGAAGAAAATCTATTTTCCTGGCTTGAAAGGGACCAATCAATTGTATGGGTCCAAAGTGGTGTTTTGGGACCATGGGGAGCAAGTTTGCACTGTGAAATTTCACAAAGGCAAGAACCTTTATGTCAATGACAAAAGGCTGGTACCTCTTTACAAAACCAGTTCCCAGTGCCCCTGGACCATCAGGAAAGCAGTTCTACTAAACAGGTGACAGACACAGCTGCAGCCTGGGTCCAGGCTGAACTAGGATGTCAGAGCAGGTCTAGAGGCAAAAGATGGGTAGTCGAGACACTGTATCCGTCCATTCTCACACTGCTATAAAGAACTGCCTAAGGCTGAGAAATTTATAAAGGAAAGAGGTTTAATTGGCTTACAGTTCCATATTGCTGGAGAGGCCTCAGGAAACTTACAATCGTGGAAGCAGGGAAAGCAAACACATTCTTCTTCACATGACAGCAGGAGAGAGAAGTGCCAAGCAAAAAGGGAAAAGTTTCTTATAAAACCATCAGACCCCATGAGAACTCAGTCACTACCATGAGAACAGTATGAGGAAACTGCCCCCATTATTCAATTATCTTCATCTGGTTCTGCCCTTGACACATGTGGATTATTAGAATTCAAGGTGAGATTTGGGTGGGGACACAGAGCCAACCCATATCAGGCATAGAGGTTAGGCAGGAAGAAACAGGGTAAAATGAGGCTGCAGAGCTAAGCAGAGCTATCGTGAACGGTGGTTATGCATATTTCCTTCAGATATTGATCTTTTTATAACTTACTTTTATTAACTGAAAAAAATGAAATTTTAAAACCTTTGTACTCTAATATTCTTTGAACCCATCATAAGGCATAGCACTTTATCTCTAGGAGTTGAAGATTTCTGCATTCATTCAAGAAATATTTCTTGAGAGCCCATTAAGTATTCCAGGAAGTCTTCCAGGAGCTGGGGATGAGTGGTGAACACAACAAATTCTCTGACCTCATTACTGAGTGTGTCTGAAGGCTTTTATGGAAACTGACACTTTTTAAGGTATATAAACAATGTTTTTCCAAGACATGAAAAATTATATCCCCTCTTTAGCCCTTAGTTCCCTCAAGTGCAAAATAAGGGCACTGACCTGGATACCTTTCCAGGGCTCTTCCAACTCTAAAATCTGGTGGCCTTGCTGTCACTTTGATCAGGTTGATGTGAAGGACAATGCCTTTCTTTATTCAACTTTTCCATTCTTCATGTTAAAAATATAAATTTATCTCAGCCGGGTGCAGTGGCTCATGCCTGTAATCCCAGCACTTTGGGAGGCCAAGGTGTGTGGATTACCTGAGGTCAGGTGTTCAAGACCAGCCTGGCCAACATGGCAAAACCCCATCTCTACTAAAAATACAAAAAAAAAAAAAGAAAAGAAAAAAGGCCAGGCGTGGTGGCATGTCCCTCTAGTCCCAGCTACTCAGGAGGCTGAAGCAGGACAATCACTTGAATCTGGGAGGTGGAGGTTGCAGTGAGCAGACACCACGCCATTGCACTCCAGCCTGGGCAAGAAGAGCAAAACTGTTTCTCTCTCTCTCCCCCTACCCCCCCTACCCCCACCCCCTCGAGAGAGAGAGAGAGAGAGAGAGAGAGAGAGAGAGAGAATCTCAAAACAGCACAATATTGTTATACACAGAATACAAATCAAATCAAAAGTTTAAACACATACATCAACTGAGGAGTTACGCAAGAACTGTAGTAATGCAGCCAACATGTAACAAACCCATCCAGTGGCCTCCTCTGAAACCTACACCAGAAAGACTTATTCTTTCTGGAGAGTAGTCTTGGTCAGATAATTTTTCTTTGTGGGCCTTATGTGGACCAACACTTGAGAGAAACCATGCAGTGGCAGGGCACTATGGTTGAAGGTGAAATTGTATTTTCCTTCTTATTATTCTTGTATCAGAAACAGAGAAAATGACTCTAAAGAGTACTGCTCCTTTCCAGAAGAAGAAGGAAATTCCACTATTTCAGGATCAGGACTGGTAACATTTGGAAAGCTAATATAGGGAAGGGAGAGAGAAAATGAACTTTAATATTCCCATCCTACATGTCAGCACTATGCCATGACTTACATGCATGACCTCTAAGCCTCACAACGAGGCATGACCTGACCAGCCTCACTGGCCAGCATTATTGTCTTGTTTTAAGATAAGGAAACTAGGGATGGAAGAGGCCAAGTAATTGCACATTATTAGGTAGACGCTATTTGAGTCCGAAGCCACATTCTTTCCAGGTGCTCTCCTTTTTGGAATATCTTAACATGTTTAATCCAGTTTAGGGACTCCAAATTTGATTACATATTCACAATTTTAACTGTTGGGTGTTCACATGTAGCCTGGTAGTATTGTTATATCATCAACAACACACAGAAGTGCTCCTGATCACTGCGTAAATATGCAGCACAATGCCCAATACATATAGATGCTCAAATATGCTATTTATCTTAAACCAGTGTTCCCCAACCTTTCTGTCACCAGGGACCAGTTTCATGGAAGACAGTGGAATGGTATGGGGTTCAGGGGCAGGGATGGTTTCGGGCTGAAACTGTTCAACCTCTCAGAACATCAGGCATTAGATTCTCATAAGCAGCATGCAACCTAGATCCCACACATGCGCAGTTGATGATAGGGTTCGTGTTCCTATGGGGTTCTAATGCTGCCACTGATGTGATAGGAACCGAGTTCAAATGATCATGCTCATGCACCTGCCACTCACCTCCTGCTGTTAGGTGATCCTGACGGGCCACCAATCAGTACTGGTCTGCAGTCCAGGCATTGCGGATGGCCTTAAATGGTTATAGCCTGTTTTCCTAACTAGGCTAATCAATATTATTGAAGATTGATTTGTTTTGAGATCAGACCAGCAGCTAAGCCAAATAAATGAGGAAACAGTTGATTTGGCATCAGCATGTTCATGAAGAATGAACAGTCTGTGGATTCAGGAAGTAAATTATGTAGGTACTGAATGTTAATTTGGGCACTTAATAGCAACATGACCTTTGGCAAATCACTCCAACTGAGTGTTTTATTCACCGTAAAACAGGTAAATAATATATTGCTGGGTATTTTGCTTCACTTTTATGTTCGGGGGTACATGTGAAGGTTTGTTATATAGGTAACCTCACGTCATGGGGATTTGTTTTACAGATTGTTTAATCACCCAGGTATTAAGCCTAGTACCCAATAGTTATCCTTTCTGCTCTCCTTCCTCCTCCCTCAAGTAGACCCCAGTGTCTGCTGTTCCCTTCTTTGTGTTTATGAGTTCTCATCATTGAATTCTCTTTTACAAGTGGGAATATGGTAGTATTTGGTTTTCTCTTCCTGTATTACTTTGCTAAGGATAATAGCATCCAGCTCCATCCATATTCTCACAAAAGATATGATCTTGTTTCTTTATGGCCGTGTAGTATTCCATGGTGTATATGTACCACATTTTTTTTATCCAGTCTGTCATTGAGGGCATTTAGGTTAATTCAAATGCCTTTGCTCTTGTGAATGATTGCTACATATTTTTGAAGATTAAATAAAATATACAAATTAAATACTGAGATTAAAATATACAAACCTCTAGTACAGTGCCTGGCACATAATAAATACTCAATATTGTTATTATTAATTTAGGGTAAGACATACCTCATTTATAAAATATTATTGAAAAGGAAGAACAGTGATACTTTCAATGCACATACCAAAAGTCTGCTTTTGTTTTTCTTCACTCTAAAGCTATCTTCTTATTAGTAAAAGGGGCTGATAAGTGCATAATGGGATAAGACCCATTTGATGGCAAACAGACTCAAACTGATGGCCTCCAGGAGTTCACATAATCTAGCCCCTCCTATCTCTCTGAACTTATTTCACACCAGTGCCCTTTCATTTACTATTTTGGGCATTTTTAATATTTTTCCAAATTCTCTGATCCTAGGATCTTTGCATCAGTGTACCCTCTTTCCCAAAATCTTCACAAAACTGGTGCTTTCTCATTATTTGGGTCTCAGAGCAGATGTGATCTCTCTAGAGAAGCCTCCCTGACTATGCATCTTAGGTCCTGGCCCCACCTCCATCCATTACCATCTACCTTACCAATTTTATTCACAGCATTTGTCGTTATCTGAAATTATTTTATATATGTATTTAGTTTCTTGTTTGTTGTCTATTTTCACCCAGTAAAATGTTAGATATATGACATGAACATCTGATTTCTACTTTGGTATCCTCGGAGCCTACAACAGTGTCTGGCACACAACAGGCTTTTAAATTTTTGTTGACTAAATAAGTAGACTTTAATTTTGTTGTTCCTACTTTCTTGAATTGTTTTATTCTACTAGAAGGAAATCTATAAATAGTTTTGTTCACTTAATTTGATTTTTTCCACTTTTGAATCCCCCAATCATTCAATAATTCATCAACATCCTGTAGTAAATTTAAATTTGGATTGATTTCTACATTTAAAATCTTGATTTAGTATTTTTAGTAGAAGAATTCAATGAAAGTAGGAAGCCATTAATTGTGCAACTTCTCAGCATCTGATGCATGTGTATGGTGTGGCTTCATAGGGCTTCTGCGCAGGGCATTAAATTATGTGACAATAACAGAATACCAATAACACACCTGAGGCTGCATCAGACAGGATGATCTGTTCGGGTGTGGTTAGTGCTGTTGCTCCCTCAAGGGAAAGCAGTCTTTAGCTTTGTGAAGGCCAATGTGGATCTCTGACAGAAAGCTGCAGTCAGACACAGTCACATTTTAAGAAAAATAAACTGTATGATGATTCTGGCCAACCTCAATCTGTAATGTGGCTGAAAATGAACAGAGGTTGGGTCTTCAATTTCAGGCCCAGAGGGCTTCCGCAGCACTATTACATGTGTCATATTTCAGTCCCTTTGGTTCACTTCACTTGGCAGGATTTGTCCAAGGCAAGTCTGGAGTGATTTATCCTGCTCACTAATGAGCTCTTCTTCCAACAGAGAAGTTCCTCCCAAGCTGAGGTCCAAGTCATTAGCTGATAGATCTGGAGGACTACTCAGAGCTTAGGAGACTGAATTGGAAGAAGAAAGTTGGGTTTCCAAATCAGCCAATTGTACAGAGTCACACAATCACTCTGAATCTCATAAACTTTGATACACCAATAGAAAAAGTATTGAAAAAATTTTTAAAAGTAATGTTTATCCATGGTAAGCATGCAAATTATACAGTCTTATATAGTCTTGGAGATTGGAAAATAGATTTAAAAACCAATCCCACCCACCTCCACAAAAGCATATTCTCAAGAGATAACCACTATTATAAGTTTTCTTGGCATCGCTCTAAACATTTTCTAGATCTCTATATATAGAGAGAGAGAAAGTCACAGCATTAAATTATTATATATATATACCTAGAAAAAATATATAAATATTTATATAGACTATATATATTTATATAGACTATATATATTTATATAGAAAATATATATTTATATTCTATATGTTGTTATAGTATATAAATATATATACCTAGAAAAAATATAGCCCCTCCTATATTATATGTAATATATATAGCCCCTCCTATGTATAATATATAATATATATACATATTATTAAATATAGGAGGGGCTATATATATTTATTAAATATTTATTATATAGTAAAATATATATAATAAATATAAATATAGGAGGGGCTATATACATATTTTCTAGGTATATATATTTAGAAATATATATGCTCATGCATAGGTAAATAGATTGACGGAGAGTGATGGGACCAATCAAAGAATATGAGCATGGCATTCAGCAATGATGGCCCTAATTCTTCACTCCTTCCTGTAACTTTGCAGTGCTCTCCTGCCATGGGTAGTTGACCTGCTCCATCGTTTGACATTGGGCTCAGCTATGTCACTTGCTTTGGCTAATGGGATGTTAGCAGATTTGAAAGAGAGCGGTTTGAAATAGGGTGTGCATTGGGGCTGTCTCTCGAACCTTTGCCACCATATTAAGAATTTGTCTGGGCTCACCTGCTGGGGCATATGAGACACGTGGAGCAGAGCTGAGTGATCCCAGTCACCCCAGCCCACACCAGCCTGGATCAGCCAACAGCCTGCCAACAACCTTCCCATATATGAGTTGATAAAGATCAACAAAGACTACTAGCTGCTCTCCCCACATTTGACTCCAGATGCTTGGGGAATGAACACATTGTTGCATCGCCACTGAGGTTGGTAGTTATTTGTTAAGCAACATTATCATGACAGTAGGTAACTAATACGTATATCTTAGAGCTTTTTCCATATTGGCATAAAAAGACCTACCTTTTTGTTTTCACTAACTGCAAAATATTCCATTCTGTGTAAGTACTCTGAGTACTCTGATTTAGTTAATTCATCCTCTATTGACAGGCATTTAGGTTGTTTCCAAGTTTTTGCTAGCCAAACAACACTACTAAGCACATGCCCCAGATAGATATCTTCGTAGACTTGGCACACTGATCGAAAGGATTAATTTCTCGAGGTAGAGATGCTAGATCAGGAGATTCATATTTCAAATTTTGCTAACTATTGTCATAAAAACTTGTTTCTAAATTGTCTGCGCGGGTCATCATATTTTAAGGATGAGAAAGGCTTTTAGTCTCTTCTAAAAATAATGTTTTTTTTTTTGAAAGAATGTTACAGGAATTTGATATTAACTTCTAAATTTTATTAACGTTATGTTTGTCTTCAGAGTATATAAAATATTGACTAGTGTCATCACTATTTATGTTTTGATATACAGAGCCTTTTCTTTCTTTCTTCATTTATTTCTAATACCAGAAGTTATATCCTCAAGGTCAGACTTCATTAGCTCTGAAGGTCTGGCTTGGGAAATTCCCATAAATGACTAAAGTTCAGGGATTCAGTTCTAAGACTTGGGGATAGCCTGAAGCCTCAGGGGAGCTGATGGCAGAACTCAGTAGCCACCAGACTATCTCTCCCTTCATAAGATTCTTATTTCTTTGATGTTAGATAATGAAAAGAATGAAGGCTTTGGGGTTCACTAGAATTTAGTTTGATCAGAGTGTTGCCTTTCATGTACTGTGTGGGTTTAGGTATGTTATAGAAATTCATGGGCCTCAGTTTTCTCACCTGTGCAAGAAGATGGTGATATTTATGGTTTTGTGAAATCTAGTTCACTTCTCATATCTGTTGCTCCTTGCAAACAAACAAAAACATGAGGCAGCGACTGGGACAACTCACTTCCAGGAATGAGGAAGCATATTGAAGTGAAGAGAGCACCACGAACCTGTGTTTAAAGGCCTTCCTGACTGATCTTCCTCAGTGATGTTGTGTGTGGTCAGTTCATCTCTCTGCACTTTGTTTCCTCCTTTATGAATGGGGATATGAAATCTATCTTGCAGGGCTGGAGGGAGGACTGGGGTGCTGTGTGTGAAGCACCTAGCACAAGGTTTGACACACAGCAGACTCTCAGTAGTGGTACTTAAGTACTTTTATTTGTGTGGTTCTCGTGACCATAAATGAGTGGTTGTCATTTTACCTCACTCTGCCCCAGCCCCCACAGTATTTAATGCAATTTAGGGAGCATATTCTTTCTCCACATGTTCACATTTCTGGAACTAGTCTGTGACTTAAAATTGATATCTGGCTGGGGATGGTGGCTCACACCTGTAATCCCAGCACTTGGGGAGGCCAAGGCAGGTAGATCACCTGAGGTCAGGAGTTCGAGACCAGCCTACAACATGATAAAACCCCATCTCCACTAAAAATACAAAACTTAGTTGGGCATGGTGGCAGGTGCCTATACACCCAGCTACTCAGAAGACTAAGGCAGGAGAACTGCTTGAACCCAGGAGGCAGAGGTTGCATTGAGCCAAGATAGCACCACTGCACCTCAGCCTGGGTAGCAAAAGCAAAACTCCATCTCAAAAAAAAAAAAAAAATTGATGATATCTCATCACTGTGAAACAGCCAAGCCACATTCATAATCTAATTTTCATTGCCTATGCATGCAAAAACTTGGTGGCATGACTGACAACTGGAACCTTTCCATGTTTCACTTTAAAGACTATTTAAAGACCATTGGAGGAAGGTCTTAAATTTCTGCCTATTGTCTGAAAACTTATTTCCACTACTGCTATTTTCATGACCATCAGTTAACAGCCTAAAAGGTGAAGGAATCTGGGCTAAGACCCAGCAATATAAAGCCCTTGAGGGTCTTAAATATCACCAGGGAAATAGGGCATAGATTTAAAATGTAATTAACTCTATGAAGCAGTCTGTGGCTGGTGCCAAGAACTAGCACAGACACTTTATAAATGCTTCAGGGGGCAAAGACAAGAGAAATGGCTGGGAGGGTGAAGATTCAGAGACAGCCTCAGAAAAGAGAAAAAAAAAATCATGAGGTTTTGAAAGGCGAATTGGACTTCCGGGGAAAGGGCCATCTTTCTGGAATGGAGGATGGTTGGAACAATGGAGCAGTGGGAAAAATACCTGAAGAGTATAAGAAAATAGAAGCACCCTCTTTAGATTGATGCATCAGGTTCACCAGGTGAAGAGAATAGGGTGGAAAATAAAGCAAGAGAGTTAGGTACAGGCTAGATTATGATCTTAAAGTCGCCTTGGAGGTCTGTCCCTACTTTTAATTCATAAGTCAATGATGTGAATGCTTGTGCATGATTGCCATTTAGGCCACTGAGAATAGGAAGGAAATTTCTCCTTCATGGATGATTTGATCTGATTGTTCAGAACTAGAAGAGGTCTCAAAAGACAATTTGTCCTGCTATCTGACTATTATTGGAAACAATGGCGTAATTATCAACCACTCAGAAATGGAGAGCATTATTTTTGGCAGATGTCTTTTAAATGTAATTGGTTCAATTTGATAACCCCAAGAAGCTAGTTGATTTATTTGGTTACTAAGAAGCTTTATTGAGACATTTCTATGGCCACAATGGGCAATTGGTAACACCTGCTTTGAGGATCACACAAGCCAGTATTATCCTGGCCATATGGTGTACAACTTTTAAGACATAAGCAATTATTTGTTTATGGAGTAGATCCAGGCAATTTCTTAAGACAAGCCTGCCTGATGCTGAGAAAGGGAGCCCATTCAGCTGAAAGTTTCACCTCATTAGTCTTCCAGTGTTCCTCAAGGATGAGACTGAACTTAGCAGCGCAACCTGAGACTGTGACCAAGCCATTGAAAGTTGCAACCTGCTCCCCCTCCCCATGATCCTGCACTCTCTAGACCCCTTTACCTGCTATGCTTTTGGTTTTGTTACACAGAATTTGTCACCTTTTGATATAGTATATAGTATATGTATTTACTAAATTTATTGTTCATTATTTTCTTACCTAGCTGGAATGTATATTTTACAAGGGCAAGAGTTTTAGTCTTCTCTGTGTATTGATGTATCACGGGAGTCTAGAACAGTGTCTGAAGTTTACAAACTTCAAATATTTGAGGAACCGTCACTTGGATAAGTGTTTTCATCAACATGGAAGCCTGGGATATTATGAAGGAGATTATCATATACTCCTGGGATAAGTTCCATATCTGATTTTGTGGCTTTGCTTTTTCTTTATTATAGGAATCTATGACTTTATACTATGAAAAAGGAGAAAAAATAAAATTAAAATATTCTTAGTATTGATTGAGATGTAACATGTGTAGCAACATGTCACAGACATGTCTAATGCCAAGGTAGGTCTTTTAACTTGATAAATAGCCTGGATGGAATTCTGGTTTACAAAAGCTGACAGAAATATATATAAGCATATTCCTATGTCTCTGATTTACAAAAATTACTCTTTCTATTGCTCTTAACCACTGGAGTTTGGGATTGGGAATATATATTCTGCCAAAGTAATCAAATTGGATACATCAGTTCATTTGCTGGATTTCAGCTTTTACAAGTAGTTTCTAACCCTCCATCACCCATCCTCTTTAATTAAATTCACACTGAGCCCACTATATGCTTCTCTCAAACCCTTCAAGAACACTATTAAGTCATCTTGCAATCCTTTAGCACCATGATGCTTCAAAGATAGGTCTGGGAAAGAAAGTGAGTTAAGTGAGAAACACTTATATAAAGACAAGATTTTCCAGTGTTATCTACTGAAACTGAATGGCATATATTTATGTGAGAGTTGCATTATATTTTGTTATTCAGTTTCTGAATTTAAATTCCAATGGTCATTTTCAGCATTTTCTCCATAAGGGAAAGCATTCTGTATATCTTTTGTCTGATGTGGCTTTTAATATATTGTATGTGGTTAGTAATACGCTAAGCAGAAATCTGAGGGTGCCTTCTTTTATTTCATCAATGGATTGCTAGGTAGGAAATGAAAAGGCGGGGAGCATGCTAACTACTTATCCACTAACTTAGGTTTTTTGAAAAACTCCTTGAATCTCACAAAAATCTCCCAGTTTATATCATTTTTGCCAAATATAATCTAGCAAATGCTTTGCTATACTGAGCAAGTTGTAGCCCAGAAATAAGGGACATCTAGCACCTTGAAACCCAGCTAATATTAGTAAATCAATTAGTAGTATTTTTTATTAAACTTTTATTGAAATCTGTTGTTTAAAAAGTGTACAGATCCCAAGCATGCAGCTCAGTAAATTTCCACAACCTGAGCACACCTGTGTAACAACACCCAGATGAAGAAGCAGAAAAATGTCAGCAGTTCAGAAGCCCTCCTTGTAATCCCTTCCAATCACTGCCCACCCTCCAAGGTGAGCCACTATCTTCACCAACACCAGTATGGATTAGTTCTCTCTCCTTTTTTGTTCTTTATGTAAATGGAATTATACCTTACGTACTCATTCGTGTTTGGCTTCTTTTCATTTTTCTTATAACTGTGAGATATATATTTTTCATTGGCTTTATAAGGTTAAAGGTCACTTATTCTCATTGCCATACAGTATTCCATTGCGTGGATATACCAAAATTTACTTGTCTTTTCAACACTCAAGGGGCATTTGGACAGTTTCTGGTGAGGGACTATTGCACCAGATAATGCTGCCATGTACATTCTAGTGCATGGAATTATAGTATAAACATGTAGGAAATTCTATTAGTCATATACTTAGGAGTAGATTTCAGGTTCCAACACCTTTCTGTAAGTGAAGGGATTGTTATCCCAAAAGGAAAACATACAAATATGCATAGATAGGTAAAGAATATGTCATGGCAATAGAATCCAGTAATAGTCATAAGCTCTTGATAATTTCATAAGGTCCCCTGCTTGGTGGTATGAAGAATACAAATAACTTATCTCTCCCACAGAGAGATGGTGGGAGGTAAATATTCCCATCACTAGAAAAGCCACAGAGAACTTTACTTTCCAAAATCAAAGCATCTAAGTGTTAAGTTAGACTATTGCTTATCATTCCAGAAAATTCTCCTATTTGTATCTGCCTTTCTAGCAGGCACCAAGGAGCAAAGGGAACCATAATGAAAATTCATGCTTGCAAATCACCCTCCATCTGTAACGTACTTTATGGATATTAAGTAATTAATCCTTCACTTATCTCCTCCTGTTGCCCCACCTTTTCTCCCCACCGTGAAGCAGGTGGCATCTCCATATTGTGTCACTCATTTGCAAAAAGATAAACACAAGAACAGGTTATGCCATATCATTTATGAAGTCCAGGAGTGTAAAATAAACACTTTGCTGCCTGGGGCCTTCATGAAATAAAATTACCATATACTTTGAGGCTGGAGGTCTAAACTGCACAAATAAAGCCTCTGAAGAATTTTTGTCGCATATGACAGGAGAGATGGATTCGTTGTTGGATTTATTTACTAAACTGTCACAGAGGTTGCTCATGAATATCAATGATGTGATAGCTCCTGGGGAAGCTGTGGAAGAACCTTAAGAGGGAAAAATTGCTAAATGTTTCTGAACTTGGGACTGAGCAAAGGCAATTAAGGTGGTTACTCTCAGTTCCCCTTCTTCCACCACAATCCAAACAGAAAATTTGAAAATTGATTAGAAAAGGATGCATATGTGAAATGACACTTAAATTTGTAAGTATAGAGAAAAAGCGATGTCTCTCCATTCGTGTGTTTGTGATTAGAAATGGGCATCTGATTATCAATCTCTCCTGATTTTTTTAAAATAATCAGGTTTCATGTAAGTTCTGGTTGTCTATGTTCAGATATTAACCACTGATTAAATTTGGTTTATTATTTTCTAGTGGAAAAAAAAAAGCCTAAACCTGTAGAAAATGTCTCTCATTTTATATTTATGATGCACAAAAATGGAGTAATCTACTTTTAATTTTAGATACAACCTACATTTTTAAAATTGGGAACCAGAAAAGTAATCAGAATTAGTGATTATATCAGACAAAAAGGAATTCTTCCTGAGGCTACGTTCTGCTCTGGTTCTGTGCTCTCCCTCACTCTGGTTTCCCAGAACATTTTTGTGCATATTGAGGGCACAGGAGGTTCCTTGGGGCATTGAATAGAAAGAAAAAGAGAGAGTAAGAGAGGAAATAAGTGGTTATTAGGCTTGATTAGTTTGTTCAAAAGAGAAATTAAGATGCTTAATATTTGATTTTTTTTCTATCCATCTAGGCACTCCTGGGGTGAAAGCCTCATGTGGGAAATTACTAAAGAAGAATAAAACAGAGCCACTGCCCTCAGGGGCTCTACAGATAGGGGCAGAAATAAGTCAAGTAGGCATGTGTTTAAAGCATGAGATGAACAGGGGATGTAGTCTTCTGCAAAAGAGTGGACTGAGCTGCTCAGGGGGGTCCACATCCCCAACCCCCATAGTGCATAGAAATGTCCTTGAATAGTAACACAATTACCAAAATACAGAGCAGTGCTCCAAGCAGGCAAGGGATATCTTGAGATCCCAGAGATGAAGAGGGACTCCAAACTGGAATCATAAGCTGGAGTTGAAGCCAACAAGTCCAGGGAGGGAAATCAACCTTAGAACCAGGGCCTTCAATACCAGTTTGAGGTATCTCCTATGGAAAAGGGCTCTTATGCTTTTAAAGAGGGTTTGAGAAGTAGAGCATTTAATTCAGGAAGGAAAAAAAAAAAAGCAAGACAAAACAGCACAAGGAGGTAGAACCGCAAAGGAGCTAGGACAGAAGCAAAAGTGAAGTGAACAAAGCAGACTCTGCCGTCCCGTGAGCCAGGAAGAGCAGTCTTAAAGTTGGTCAAGGGAGGGTCAGTCTGAGAGCCATCGGAAGTCTCCCTGGTGACGCGTGTGGGAGAGTGTGGTGGAGGAGTGCTCAAAAGGAAGTAGCTATGAAGGAATAGAGGTAGCTGAGGCAGACGAGGTGTAAAAGGTGAGGGGAAAAGAAGGCACAAAAATGAAGGAGTAGTCAGTCTGAATAGAGTTTCATTTTTTGATGGCTGTTTTTGTCATTTGAGGATAAAAGATATGTTTGTTCATATGTTTATAAGCAAGAAGTCAAAGAGAGAGTGGGTGAGAGGTTGAAATGCAAATTACCATAACAGAGCAAAAACCAGGAGGAAGCAGAAAAGTCTGGACTCAAAAAGTAGATGGGGTTAACAATGAAAAAGAGTAGGTAAAAGCAATGATTTTCTTCTTTATCATTCATTGTGTTTTATTATGTTTGTTATTATGTTTGGGGATTACTATTGCTGATGGAAGTCTGCAAAATGAGATGTCATTCCTTATAGGTCATTTACCTTTTTATGTTGGCATTACGTTAATGAGTTTTGCTTAACAAATGATTCTAAAATGCAGTAGTATAAAACTGTAAGCACTCATTATGCCACTCAGTAGCTGTGGATCAGGAACCTGGGATGGGTGGTCTGGCTTGGGCTCACACATGAGGTTACAGTTAAGATATTAACTGGAGCTAAAGATTTGACTGAGGCTGCAGGATCCAAGATAGATCACTCTCATACATGAGAAGTTACTGCTGGTTGTTGGCGGGAGGCCTTGGGAACTCTGCATGGACCTCTCTACAGGGCTGCTTGAGTGCCCTCACAACATGGCAGCTGCCTTCCTCCAGAGTAGGTGATGAAAAAGAGAAAGAGAAAGCCTCAAATCTTGTAATGACCTAGACTTGAAGGAAGTCACAGATTATTTTATGGAAGTCATACATGTTCACCTCTACAGCATTCTGTTAGAAGTGCTTCCCTATGTAGAGACACTCTCAAGAGGAAGGGAACCAGGCTCTACCACTTGAAATGAAGAGTATCAAAAAACTTGTGGATGTCTTTTAAAACTACCACTGGCAACTAGGTCTTGAGGTGGATAAGTGAAGAATTTGGGGAATCTCACATTGGAGATGTTTGATATCGTTAAATGATCTGAGATTCATTAGGTGTGAAATAATGAAGTGTATATATATTCATATACAAGCCTGGGAAGGTATAATATTCAGAGTATATTATCATTCAGTCGTATCTGCGGTGGCCTCAGATAAGTACAGGGCAGTGCTTGCATTGATGATAGAATGGGAGAGAGAGGGAGCAGATGCATCAGTGGCTCCATGTGTTACTCTATTTCTTTGCAGATTTCCTTAGTAAATCCTCCTTCATGTCGTATTTCACAGAAGAAACAATAATGTGAGTCACAGAGTTTCTGTAAGTTCTGACCTCCCTTGTCCAGCTGCTTGGAGCAAGGCAGCCCTTGTAAAGTAAAAAGCCAGATTTGAGGTGAAGCTTCTAACATGGCACAATAAAAAGAGAAGAATTTGCCCCCAGTTTTGTTACCATTTTCCTTCAATGCACTTGGAAGGAAGAAGGAATTAATGAGGCTCATTGTGTATGCAAGGGTAAGCACAGTTTGTGTTGAGCTAAGTCTAGCAGAAGCTGAAAAAGCGTATCTGGCACAGCTAAGTAATTAGACTTCACATTTCTCACATTTTGTAAGGGGAAAAAAATGTCTTTAGTGGAAAGTGTCTTTAAACTCATTTTTCACAGACAGAAAAGACTTTCTAAGCCCAACCCTGGGCTTAGTCCTTTGTGGACCACATTTAAAATGAAGGTAGAAATCATTGTACTCATGTTTTAGGTTATTTGTATGCTCTGCAAGAAAGGGATGATGGCTTAAGAGCAGAGCTGGTGCCAGGTTCCTGACTAGAATTAAAATCCAGCAAAATATCTGTCTAGATCAAATATAGAAATCAGGGCAATTATGAAAACATCTATTTCTATTCTTCTCAAATGATTGAAAATACCTAGAGGACAGTGATTGTGTCTTTCATATACTGACTAAAATATGGTGTTTGGAGCCAGATTTCCTGGATTCAGTTCTGGCTCTGCCCCTTACTAGCTGTGTGATTTGACACAGCTGAAATTAGCTCCCTCTTTCTCTATCTCAGTTTTCCCATCTGTAAAATGGGGAAAATAATGGTACCTACTGCATAGGGTTGCTGTGAAGAAGTAGATAAATATATGCAAGTCACAAAAACAGTGACTGGTGCATTATAAGAACTGAAAAGGTTAGCTTTTTTATGACTCTTAAGAATAGTTGTGCACCAGGTAGATGCTGAATAAATATTTGCTATTTGAACTGAACGCTAAGACTGATAAATATAGCAGAGTCTGTTAGGAGAGGTTACTCTTTCATCTTCACCTGTCCCCATTACAGCATTAGCTACTCCATCTACTGCCCCCCTCCATGCTCTAACACGCTGCATCATAATTGTGCACTTGAATCATAATCATCCACATCTGTCTCCTCCACTTGAACTGCAAACATTTTAAGGGTAGAGTGCATGGCTTATTTATCTCCTTATCATCAGCATCTATCTCAGTGAACTCTGTAAGAGTTCACAATAAATATTTGTGGATAGAGTGATTAATTAAAATTAATCAGCAAACATTCATTAAAGCACTTACAATGTCCCAGGCACATTACTAGTTGCGAGACTGTAACAATGACCTAGACAGACACTATCCTTGCTCTAATGGAGTTTACCAGTTGTAGAGCTGCTTGCAGAGTCCTGGGTCCCTCTAAGGCACTGAGAGAGAGGCAGGAAGGCAATGTGTAATGTTTGCAGATCCTACTTCTTATCATTTAGGATATCTAAGACACCAGATAGCAGAAACCCAACTAATAGTGACTTAAACCTTAAGGACACATAAGGTTCAAGTCAAAAAAAAGTCTGGTGTTAGATGATTCTGAAGATAATTTGTTAGTTCTCTGATGTCAGGGTGATAGGTGAGTGTATCAGCAATTCTACGGGGTTTCTCCTAAAGGTAGCAAGATGATTACCAAAGTTCCAGACATGTCCTCACTTCCATCATCTCCAAAAGCAGGGAGCATGAGGAATTTCCATGTCCCTGTCTCCTTTTAACAGGAGAAATATCTTTCCCCAAATCTCTCCAGTAGATCTTCTTTAGATCGTCTAAGATGGGATCAGGTGGCATTCTCACCTTCAAAGAAGGCTGGGAAATTGAGTTTCTATTTTGTTCAGCCTATAATGATAAGTTGGAAGAGGAAAAAGTAGTAGGGAATGGCTTAGGGTAGTCAAACAACAGTGTGTTCCACTGTCTGGCTTCCCTTACTCTTCTTGTTTCCCATGACCTAACAGGAAAAGACAGTGTGAGCAGGCATTGTGTGATTCTCTGCACTTAACTTCACCCTGTCCTCCACTTGTAAAATAAGATAGAATGTGTGGTCCTTGAGGATCCACTCAGCTTTGCTTTTTAGAATCAGTTGTCTGTGACTGCAGACCATGGACAGCAAGGTTTGATCACAACCAGCTTGCATTTCTGTGCGTAATAACTATGTTCCTGATACCGTACACACTTTACACTCATTTGAACATAATGTTAGGAGTCAATATATCTGGGTTCTAGTCGGAGCCTTGGATTTTGACAAGTCATATGTCTTCTCCAGGCTTCAGAGTTATCATCATTTAAATGGAGATAATTATGCCCAATAGCAAGGTTGCTGTGTAGATTAAATGAGATATTCCATGTAATTTGCATTTTGTTTATAGCCTAATTAGTCTCACGGAGGATTTGAGGTGAATGTTCTTTGTAAGCTGTTGCTATTATTACATTTTTACACAATTCTGCTATCCCAACAATCATATCAAAGTAACAGAACATTCAAAACAAGCCCCAGACACTTCACCCTGTACCTATGGGGATCAGGGCTAGCCCTCATATGGAATCCTGGGATCACTGCAGGCAGAGTTGTCAGTTTTCTCCCCATAGGTGCCAGCACATGAGCTCTTGTTTTAGTGTGTCCCCTTGGGTTTCTGGGATCTTCAGAATGATTGAATGTGAACCAGTAAAGGCAGGTGAAGAACTTTGCCTTTGGCGCCTCACAATTTCAAGGTTTATTCATAACAGAAGGTACATTCTTACATTATGCATGTAAATGTAATTCTTAATTAATCTTGCTAAATATCTGAAATATGCTAATAAGACCATGTTTGTGTTCAGTTGTGCTCGTGGAAATGCCTCACTTTGCATGGTGTCATCTCTCCAGACTGAGTGTGTCATGCTCCTCACACAAAGCAAGTGAGAGTTTCTCTCACATCAGACTCAAATCCTTGGAGATATTTGTGGGAAGGTGAGTGTGTAATAATTTCCAAAAATCTAACTCGATTTCTTTAAGAGCCAAGTTTATTGCATCTTATCACCCAGCAAGAGATATAGACAGCCAGGCCAAAGGGAAGAACAGATTAATCCTGTCTGCATGATAAGAACCTCCTAAGTGTGTGTCTTAAGTGATGAGATCTGACAGCTCAGCCTGAAAGCTTCATCTGGAAAATGATAGTGAACAGAAAGCTGCTGAAAATGCTCTACAGGTGTGGTCACCCAAAGTAACCCCACAATATTGCTAGTGATTTAATCAGCATTGGTATCCAAATAATCATGCTGGAATTTTCCACACATCCTTGCACACACTTGCACACGATCATTTAATCATTTATCTTTTCCGATCGTTTAAGATAAGCCATGCATGAAAAGTAGTAATGTAGGCTTTGCAGTCAAGCCGAGCTGGGCTTGGATCTTTTCAGCACCTACTCGTTGAATGGTATGTACATTTTTGTGCCTCTATTTTTTCATCTGTAAAATGAGACAATATCTGCCTCGACAGATTGCTTTGAGGATTAAGGGAAATTAACTCCTAGAGAGAATCTAGCAGAGAATTTGTCTCCATATTAAGTGATCAATAATAGTCTCTTCTTATTCCTTCTCACTGGTACTAGAAGAGCTTTGTACCTTTTCTTGGCTGCATCCATCGTCTTATTCCAAATACTAATGGCTGAAATAATTAATTTTTGGCAAATCTAATGAATGCCCCAATTATATAATTGGGACTTATACTTGGAGGGTAGAGTCTATTTAGACCACAATATGAAAAATAATGAAAAGTTGGGACCCAAGTTTACTTGAAAGGTATTTGCAAAGGGAATTAAATACTGAGAGGGCCAGTGGCACATTCATTATATGAACAGTAATGCCTTAGGCGTCAGGTTTTCTAGTCCTGGATGTCAGTTTGCCTCCTGGTCTGTGCATATGGTATATGCCAGGAGTCTACCCCTTCATGGTTCCATCAATCTCTAGGGTCCTTTATTTGTCCTCTAGTAAGTTCTAAGGAGCTATCATGGAAAGCAAGTCATGGTGAGGGTGATCAACTCCTTCCAATTCTTAGCCTTGACTTATAGATGCCCAATTACTGATGATTAATTGCGAATAGAAAGATTGTTCATCCTTTCCACTTCTAATTCCTGCTGGCCTTTGCTAGGCCCATGCTATAATTTTTGAGACTCTCCATTGTCTAAGGATAAAATTCAAGCTCCTTAGTGTATAAAGTCTTCCCTTATCCAGCCCTTCTTTTGAGCCATCTTCATTGCTGCTTGTGATACCTGTTAGCTGCCAGCCATGCCAACTATTAATATTTGAGGGGCTCCAAGGATCCTGGGCTGTCTCACATTATGCTTTTGAAAATGCTCTACCTTAGCCAAAGTTGGCCTCCCCTGTTTTGTCTGTCTGGGTAAATCCTTCTGTGATCATCCTCTAATATGTAATGGTTCTTCCTCTAGGATTTTTCTCTTGACTCTCAGACCCAAGGATCTTTGAGTTCTTCTTTATTAATGTCCTACAGCTGCCTCAGGGCATGCTCTGTGAGTTAGAGATATTCATTTCACTCTGGACTCTGAGGTCTTTTGTGTCAGGAACTGTGACTTCAACCTCCTTACCTTCACTGTTTAGTCTTGTTCCTGGCCCATGACCAATAGTAAATGTGAAATTCCTGAGGAAGGAGAGAGTAAAGGGGAAAATTCATCCCCATTTGTCTTTTTAAAAAATCTACGTCTTGCTAATATGTGCTTCTCATTACCCTTAGGTGAGTCTACGTAACATGTTTTATTTGTGGATTATTTGTTTTCATTGGGATGCCAGAGGTAGCATGGACCTGTTTTAGTTACTCTGTCAACAAACATTTATTGAGTACTTAGTGGTGATGAATATTGTCTTCAGACTCTATTTTACATTTACAACCATTGCATAAATTAAGCACTGTTATCCTTGTTTTACAGGTGAGATAACTTAGAAAGCTAAAGTAATTTTCACAAAGCCAAGAAGCTAGGTTTTTTTTTTTTTTTTTTTTTTTTTTTTTTTTTTTTTTTTTTTTTTGGCGGGGTGGAAGGGGGAGGAGGAGAAGTAGAGAGTTGGGATATGAAGCCAAGTATCATGTGAGTCTTCAAACCAGCACTCTCAATTGCCATGTGAAGTGCCTCTACCTGATGGGATTTACATGGGAAGAGGAAGATTAAGAACACTAAGTCATAGACCCTGGCTTTGGGACCCTCAAACACACCAATACAAAAATCTGATGAGGAGTGATAGGTGCTACATAGAACATTACAACGTAGGGTTGTGGGCCAGGGGAGAACTCAGTCTGCCTGGAGGGAACAGAGCAGAGGCAGAGATTAGGAAGAGGTTTGCAAAGGAAGGCCTTTCATCTTGTCCTTGAATCGTAGGCAAGGATTCTTTTATTTATTATTATTATTATTATTATTATTATTATTATTTAGAAATAGTGTTTCCCTATGTTGCCCAGGCTGGCCTCGAACTCCTGGGCTCCAGCAATCCTCCTGCCTCAGCTTCCCGAGAAGCTGGATTTATAAAGAGGAGGGAAAAACTTATTGAGAAGGAGAAAAATAATCTTTGTAATAAACAGCATGAACAATTGCATGGCTATAGGTTGTGTCCAGAGAGTAGTGATTAGGCTGATGTGGCTAGGGTAGAGTGTAAAAATGGGAGAACTGGCAAGAACTGAGACTGCAAATGGGTCTTTACGGTGAGCTGTATCAGCTGGGGCTTCTTGCATGTGCGCAAGAGAAACAGATACTAGGCTGAGCTAAAGTAAACTCACAGGAAGTACAATGTGAGCTTACAGAGTCAGCTGGAGAGCTGGCCTTTGAGACTGGCAGGAATTGCTTGGAGAATAGCACCTCCAGAGAACCAGGAAAGAGGAATACCAGGAATGGTCCCCAGCAGAAACTTTGGTCAGGATAAGAGCGCTCTAACCTTTGTTTCTGTCCCCCATCACCTGTTGGAAATCCAGAGTCTAGGAGGACAGTACCTAGCTGGCTGAGCTCAGGTCTCCCTATCCTCCCCAGGCCTTAGGGAAGAAGGCTGTGGGAAAAGCATCCAGTGGTTTTTTGAGCTTTTTACATGAAAGGGAACAGTAATTACCCAGAAATAAAAGAGAGGGGCTCTGCTAGGCAGGGAGAATTGGTGCATGGTGGATTTTTTTTTTAACTCCTCTTTAGAAACTATCTACACTTTTAGAACTGGATGCCCACAGGGTCAAATCCATGATCTGGCTGCCCCTGATAACATGGAGAGGGGCCTGCAGACACTTGGGGGAGAGACAGTGGCCTTGCTAGGAGGCTACTGCTTTGGTCCAGGTGAGAACTGCTGAGTCTTCGGATCAAACGTGGGGATGGAGGTGAGGCTCACAGGGTAATAGGAACAGCACTCCACTGCTGCAGTTAACTATAATATCCCTCACTTAGACAACGTTACGTTCATTTGATGAGAATATTATTGATCTAATGAAGGATTATCCCAAGGCTTATGATTTTATAAATGAGAAAATAACACACACTCCAGGGATACTTACTGTTACATTAACAATTAATAGGAAAATCTGACAAAGCCAAGGCTTGGAAGTCATGCTTACCATGAATAATATAGAGCTGAGAGAGTTGGTCGGAACCCAAATACATTCAAAGTAATTTTCCATAAACCTGCCACCTCTAGTTTGAAAATATTTCATGTGTGAGACTGCGATTCTCTCTGACAGGCTGGGATAGAAAGAAGAGGATGTTGGAAGAGTAAATTGCTCTTTCTATAATGGTAAAAATGTCATTACTGGGAGGAACATTAATCTTTCTGATCAGGTATTTTATCTTTAGCTGAGATTCTGGTTCAGTAATCCTCAGCATTATAAGCAAGCATGTTGGAGAACTCCTAAATGTATGATAACCAGTTTTGTTTTATTACCCAAACAGTAATAGGAGTTTTTTTTTCCCCCCCAAGTTATTCGGTGGAGCCAATCACTTTTCTCAACCCTAGAAACAGCAGTAATTTCAAGGTGAAGCCAGTGTGGTAAAACTCTGGCCTCAGTCTCAGCTGGCCCTGATGGTTCCGGTGATCTTATTCTTTTTTTTTTTTTTTTTTTTTGGAGACAGAGTCTTGCTCTGTCACCAGGCTGGATCTGGTGCGATCTCAGCTCACTGCAACGTCCACCTCCTGAGTTCAAGTGATTCTCCTACCTCA
This sequence comes from Alouatta palliata, assembly GCA_004027835.1. Taxonomy (NCBI): domain Eukaryota; kingdom Metazoa; phylum Chordata; class Mammalia; order Primates; family Atelidae; genus Alouatta; species Alouatta palliata. The sequence goes on along the minus strand of PVKV010013114.1, from coordinate 23,906 downwards.
GCCTCCCAAGTAGCTGGGACTACAGGCATATGCCACCACGCCCAACTAATTTTTGTATTTTTAGTAGAGATGGGGTATCACCATGTTGGCCAGGATGGTCTCGATCTCTTGACCTTGTGATCTGTCTACCACGGCCTCCCAAAGTGCTGGGATTCCAGGCATGGGCCACCATGCCCAGCCTACAGTGAACTTATTCTAACAACATTAATGCCTTTTTTGGATTCTCTGTGTGAATCCCACCTTGAAGAATCTGCTTGAGAGAATGAGGCCAATTTCTGTGTCTACGAATTAGGTTTACTAGGTCCCATAGTGTAATCTCAGACAACAGTTAGGAAAGGTTTGCTTCTTACTACCAGAGGACTGCAGGGAAAGACTAGAATTTGTCTTAGTTTGTGTCCCCCAGTTGCAGACCCTGAGACAAAAATCTGAGAGCAGCTAGTTTGTTTAGGGAGCACTGAGAGGGAGTGGTGAAGTGAGATAGGAAGAGAGAAAAGGCAATGAAGTGTGCATCATTGAGCAGCACAGCTGTGAGCAAGAGGAGCACAATCCCATGGAGGACCCTCAGGGAGACTGTGTGGGACACACTTTAGAACTGTCCCACTGAGAGGAGAGGAAGTGATTAACCACCAACTCCTCATTTGAAGGTCACTCCAAGGGTGGGGCTACATCTTCAGTACTCCCAGCCTACTCTTGACCCAAACACAAGCAAGGCATGCACCTGAAGTTAGAGAATGCCACCAAGAAGCCATTTGTATACACAAGGACTATCTGCAGGCAACCTCCAGGATTGTCCCTGGAGAAATGGCAGAAAGCAATCAGCAGCTGATACAAAATGAATGGGGAAAAATTGCTGCACCTTTAAAAAAAAGTCACGAGTGTCCTTAAAGAACTTGCCATGATGTTAAAGGTGGTAAATTGAATGTCGCTGAGGGACGCAGTCAGAGGACATATTCAGCTATGGATCATACTCTGAAAACTCCTTTATTAGATTATAAGTGCTAAGATGAATTTACAAATAAGTCTAATACAAGAGACAAAGTGATGAGAGATACTGCAAATCATATGCAGAGTGGGAGGTGCCAGGAACAACCTCTAGGTAGGAAGGGCTCGAGAACAACTTCTTAGAGAAGGCAGTACTTGGCTTTCACACTCAGAGATGAAGAGGGTGGACCTTCCATGCAGAAGCAGAATCATTACAGACACAGAGGATGGAAAGCAAAAGACAAGGTTTGGATCCATTTAACCTGATGTTTAGGGAGTGAAGGTGAGTTGGGAGGATTTGAAAACTCAGTTGAGCCCTAATTATGTAGAGTCTTCAATACCAGGCTTAGGGTGTCAACCTTTACCCTTTAGGCCAGTGGTTTGCAATGGCGTACCAGGCATATGGGGTGGCACCAACTCTTCCAGGAGTAATACCACTTTTTGAATTTACTGCAACAGAGACACACATATATGCACACACACACACAAATATTGTTACGATGGTATCTCTCAGGGAATAAACTTCTATTACTCAGCAAAAGGATACAGCTTGCAAGAAACAGAGAGGTAGAAGAGAATAATGAGACAATGTTTACAGCAACACAAAACATATTGCCTTGTATGTATATAAACAGGCACAGGCAGGGCAACAAGGAGATCTCAAACATACCTCAAATGCAAAAGGCAACCAATAGTTTAGTGATTAGGGATCAATTTTACTCAATACTGTCAATTGGGAACCTGCCCCCACCCAATTTTAATACTTAGTAGTGTGCCAGGAAATCACAAAGGTGGTTAATCATCTTAAAGCAATGGAGAACCATCTCAAAGTTTTTTGGAGAAAAGTAAGGTGACCTGTTATTAAGAGCATGAGTAATGGCATGGGTTCTCCATGGTTCTCTGTGGATGAGGGGTTTTCTCTAATAAAAATATGTGTTCAGGCCACTTTCAATACAGCTTATGCACGTGGCAAAAATGGGAAACTGAATGGAACATTCTGGGACTAGAGACAACTCTTTTTGACATAAGTGTAAAAGAAAGGACCTAGCCTCCAACATCAACTTTTATCAATATGCATTTGACAATTATGTACTGACTCCAACTGAACACAAGAAACCTTTTAAGTGCCGGGTCAGAAAGACACTTAATGGTATGTGACCTTAGTAAGTTACTCATCCTGGTCTCAGTGTGCTCATTGGTAACATGGAGGTTAAAAGATCAACCTTGCAAAATAATTGTGATGATGAAATAATGTAACTTATTAAAATCTTGGCTCTTGATAGCAGGATTCAGGCTACAGAAGGAGTCAGACTAAGTAATTTGGCCAGTAGGCCAAAATCATAATCCAAAATGCCTTCAGGAGCCAGTAAAAGTTTGAGATGGCCAAGAGTGGAAATAGAATGATGGACACTGTGGGGAACTGGAGAGTATAAAGTTCTTCAATTTTAAAAATACATGAAAGTCTAGGCTTTCCAAAAAAAATATGTTGCCCGGCCAAGTTCTGTCTGCCTGATCCTAGTGTTCAACCACTGTTCTAGATCATTATCTGGGCTTCCATTGCCGTGCCATATGATTGACAGGTATTACCAACCAAACAAATCACTATTTTTTACAAAGCCTAGATGAGCCCTGAGAATTCTTCTCATTATGATGCATCACGAGCTTTAGTTTATTGATTCTTCTCCCACCCTGCTTCCCAGGCTCAATATGATCATTACAACAAGTTTACTTTGAACATATTTGCAAAAACACTTTAACATGAGTGAAGGGGGTGGTATTGTATAAATGCACAGTGTCTTGGTACTCTCTTCTTCTAACTCCCAACTGTCCACAATTAAATTTTTTCCTTTTGCATTCATTTCAAAATACGTATCAAGTCTGCACTACTCAGGCCTTGGGGCTATAAGGTTACCCTTCCCTTAAGGGAATCAGGGTCTCACAGTCACCAATGAACAAGGAGCCTAGGGATCCTGGCAAGGGTAGATAGGAAAATATACAGGCTTATTTAGGAAGTTGAAAAAACAATGCCTGACCCCAGTGCTGGCCGGAACAAATAACTTCACCCTCTGAATCTGTTTCCTTAGCTCCCAGTCAGGATAATAATCCCTTCTTTGACCACCTGATGATGTAACCGTGAGGATCAAATAAGTTCATGAGTGTGTAACAGTTTGGCAAACTAAAGGCCTTTTAACATTATTGTTCTGTTGTAGGGGAATTGTGGGGAGTAGGGGAATTGTGGGGAGTAGGTTGGTAGAGTATGTCTGATGAGGCTGCTGTGTACTGATTAAGTTGTATAATTTTAATATTTGCCATAAAATAGGTGTTTTAAGGGGTGTCCAGTAAACCAAGAGAGCTTTCTTTGCAAGGATCCATGTTTGGTGATAACAATCTCAAAGAACAGTAGTAAAACAAAATCCTCATTTTGTAGATAGAGTATGTCATCCTGTGCTACAGACAATGGAACTTTCTCCTCTCTAGCCTCTATCATCTTAATGTACCCTAACACCCTCGTGAACTCATGTGTTGTTTGCAATAGCATCATGAGGTAGTCCAGGAGGGGATGAATGCCCTTGAGAAGTTACTTGTGCCTGGCCAGCATGAGAGCCAGGAACTGCTGAATATGGTTTTACTGACTTTTTATATAACACTGTCCATTTTCATGTCTACTCCTACCTAAAAATACTGTTCAACTAAGCTTTCTAGAGGATGATGGGAGGGAGAAAGAAAAAAGAAATCAAAGCACTGCTATTCCTTTCCATGTCTTTACCTGGGTACCAGAGATGGCACTGCCAGGCTTTAGCTGCCCTTGGCTTGCATTATCATGCCCAGATTGAATCGTTGTCCCAGCATGGCCTTACCTGCAGCTAACCTGATGCCCTTCTGCTTTGCTCAAATGCTGAAGGGATGGATTTACACCTAAATCAATATTTAATCTAATGTACCTCTCTTGACTCCATTTGTAGAATGGTGTGTAGATCTTGGATAAGAACACAAGCCTGCAAGCTGAATGGAAGCCTTTTGCAAGGCAGCAAACTCAAGGAGGAGACATGACAATAAATGCAGAAGAGGGACGGTCTCCTTGATGAGGAGCAGTGTATTTCCTTGCCCTTTTTTTTTTTTTTTTTTTTTTTATTAAAGACATGGGAAAGGGAGTCAATAGTGATTTAATCCTGCCTTGTTGCAAATAAAGCTCAGGATTCCAATAGACCCAAAGACATTGACAATAATGAAGAAAAATACCCTAAAAACATAGTAGGAGTTTTTTCAGTCATACATCAGAATACTTTAAAGGATATTTTTATTATTTGGATAAGAAAAGGCCCTATATATGTCTTTTTTCATATCATAAACACGTTTTGAATGCAACTTAAACCTAAATATTTCATTACTATGTAGAAACTGAAATCTATGGCTATTATTCAAAGTGTCCCGGACTCAAAATGATTCGCCCAATGCCATTTAGATTAATTTCAAACTAGAAATGGAGTTCTTAGCTTGATCTTCTTTAAAGAGGCTGAACTTAAATTTCTGAGTCTGGAAAATAAATTTTTTGTGGAATGGTAATGAAAAACTAAATGAGCTTGAAGCATGAAAGAAGAAAGAAAGAAGGCGAGCAAAAGAGAAGAGAAAGAAAGGGAAGACAAGAGGAAGGAAAGAAAAGGGAGAGTAGGAGAGGAGAGAAATTACTTCCAGTGAGCTGAAAGAATCAGTTTCTCAATAGTAAGATTTGTATCCTTCTTATAGGCTTCAAGTTCAATGAATTGGTCTACTTAATTTAGAAGTGTTTTCACTCTTCCTGTGCTAAAATATTATTTCATATTCAATTATGTTCTACATGACCATGTTTTTGGTGGACAGGAAAATCACAGAAAGGGATTCATTCCATAAATTCACAACTAAGTGATGCTATGAAGCATATAAAATGAACAGCATTTCATCTGTAAGTAAGTTCTATTGCCTGCTTATAAGCGTCAACAGAATGCCCCTGACTTCAAGATGCCTTTGGAATTGATTGTTATATTGATAGAAGACTTTAGCTACATGCTTCTAAATCCACAGTTTCAATAAGCAATGGCTCCACTCACAAGCAGTGGCTTTATTGTCACTCGTGGTAACTAAGGCTTTTGGAAGTCAAGTCAGATTCAGGACAAGGAGCATATTTGATAACACATCTGATACAAAGCATAAACTCTGGATTTCTATGGTGATTAAACACCATTTCATAATCTCCTTTAGCCCCTGCCCAAAGCTTCTTCAAATAGATGTATAATCAGAGCAGGAGCATGACACTTGCTGTGCAAATACAGCTTCAAGCCAAGTACCTTTCTCTTCTTCAATTCTATGGCCTCCCTGAAGCTCATCCTATAAGAAAATTTTGAAGCCTTCCCAAGAACAAAAGCATGACATTTGAAAATGTTCAAAATACCTACCTTTGCACATTTACTATTGTTGTAAAGCCTATGAGATTTTAAACCACTCCTACTGATTCCCTGTAATAAGCTAAGATTTTGTTACAAGCATACACTTAGGAACACCATTCTCTATGTGAAGGGCACATGTTAAAGTACATGTGGGTGGTCATTTTTTTGTTTTGTTTTTTTCTTTTTTAAATTTCTTTTTCTCTTGTACTTTAGGTTCTGGGAAACATGTGCAGATCATGCAGGATTGTTGCATAGGTACACACAAGACAATGTGGTTTGCTGCCTCCATCCCCCCATCACATACATCTGGCATTTCTCCCCATGTTATCCCTCCCCAAACTCCCCACCTCCCCACTGTCTCTCCCTTGGCCCCCACAAAAGACCCAAGCGTGTGATGCTCTCCTCCCTGTGTCCCTGTGTTCTCATTGTTCAGTACCCGCCTATGAGTGAGAATATGCAGTGTTTGATTTTCTGTTCTTCTGTCAGTTTGTTGAGAATGATGGTTTCCAGATTCATCCGTGTCCCTACAAAGGACACGAACTCATTGTTTTTTTATGGCTGCATAGTATTTCATGGTGGATATCTGCCACATTCTCCTTGTCCAGTCTATTGTCAATGGGCATTTGGGTTGGTTCCAAGTCTTTGCTATTGTAAACAGTGCCGCTATGAACATAACGTGTGCGTGTGTCTTTATAATAGAGTGATATATGATCCTTTGGATATATACCCAGTAATGCGATTGCTGGGTCAAATGAAATTTCTACACTCCCACCAACAGTGTAAAAGTGTTCCTGTTTCTCCACATCCTCTCCAGCATCTGTTGTCTCCAGATTTTTTTAATGATTGCCATTCTAACTGGCCTGAGGTGGTATCTCAATGTGGTTTTGATTTGCATTTCACTAATAATCAGTAATGATGAGCATTTTTTCATATGTTTGTTGGCCTCATATATGTCTTCTTTTGAAAAGTGTCTGTTTATATCCTTCACCCACTTTTGAATGGGTTTGTTTGTTTCTTGTAGATATGTTTTAGGGTAGATTGCAAAAATTTTTTCCCATTCTGTTGGTTGCCGGTTCACTCTAATGATTGTTTCTTTTGCTGTGCAGAAGCTCTGGAGTTTAATTAGTTCCCATTTGTCTATTTTGGCTTTTGTTGCCGATGCTTTTGGTGTTTTAGTCATGAAGTCCTTGCCTATGCTATGTCCTGAATGGTTTTGCCTAGGTTTTCTTCTATGGTTTTTATGGTGTTAGGTCTTATGTTTAAGTCTTTAATCCATCGGGAGTTAATTTTAGCGTACGGTGTCAGGAAGGGGTCCAGTTTCTGCTTTTTGCACACAACTAGCTAGTTTTCCCAACACCATTTGTTTTTATGTTAATGTTTACACACCCCTCTTAACCCTGATGACTTTTTACACCAATAGGTGAGAGAGTGTTAGAAAAAGACACTGTGGTCAAAATAAAAGGGAGAGCATATGGATAAACCACATGAGAATCACAACCATTCATTTCTTTTTAAGAACACACATTTCCACCATGAATGTCTGATAATGACGTTTACTTTGTCATTTTAGGTTTAACTAAACAATCAATTAGAAAAACATGAACTATGCTTTAACTGATCATTGGTGTAAATTAGATTATACCATTTTTTGTTTGAATCATCTGAAAAAATTAAATCAATATTTTCTTGAAAATCCATGTGTAAGAATCTCTAGTTGGCACCTGAATTCACTGAATAATCTGCCCAGTGCTAGGAGGGATGCTAAGATAAATAAAACTGTCTCTGCCCTTAGAGAGACTATAATCTAGAAGGAAAAATAATGCACATCGAGACTCATTCTGCTTTATGTAAAGCAGAATGTTCTAGGAGGAAGACAAAGTACTGTGAGAGCTGAGGAAAAAGGTTTGATTGGAACCTGTAGAGAGACAGAGATCAGACAAGCCACAAGCATCAGGGATTAGGGTCAATATTGAAAAGAGGGGTGGACTTTTACCCCCAAATAAATATACTTCTTTCCTTTTCTGGAAAGGGAAGTGCAGCTTTTCTAATCTTAATATGAAGATGATGACACAAAGATGTGTTTGAGAAAGTGAATCACATGGGCCAAGTGGTCTGCATTGTGTTAAAAAGCAAAAAAAAAAGTTTCAAAACTTTTTTTTTTTTTTTTTTTACTTTAGGTTCTAGGATATATATATATATACAGAACATGCAGCTTTGTTGCATAGGTATACATGTGCCATGATGCTTTGCTGTACTTCTCAACCCGTCATCTAGGTTTTAAGGCCTGCATCCATTAGGTATTTCTCCTAATGCTATCCTTCCCCTAGCTCCCCACCCTGCAACAGGCCATGGTGTGTGATGTTTCCCTCCCTGTGTCCATGTGTTCTCATTGTTCAACTCCCACTTGTAAGAACATGTGGTGTTTGGTTTTCTGTGTTAGTTGGATGAAGCTGGAAACCATCATTCTCATCAATGTCCCTGCAGAAAAAACATGAACTCAATTCTTTTTAATGGCTGCATAGTATTCCATGGTATTTATCTGCCACATTTTCTTTATCTAGTTTATCATTGATGGGCATTTGTGTTGGTTCCAAGCCTTTGCTGTTGTCAACAGTGATGCAATAAACATATATGTGCATGTATCTTTATGGTAGAATGATTTATAGTATTTTGGGTATATACCCAGTAACGGGACTACTGGGTCAAATAGTATTTCTGGTTCTAGATCCTTGAGGAATCGCCACACTGTCTTCCACAATGGTTGAACTAATTTACACTCCCACCACCTGTGTAAAAGTGTTCCTATTTCTCCACAGCCTCACCAGGATCTGTTGTTTCCTGTTTCAAAACATTTCTTAGATCTTCTCCACAACCAATGCAAGGGAGAATTTTTTAAGTGCAAAATGAAAGTTAATAAAATATCAGATGACAATAGTTAAATTGCTAGAATTTGGCTCAGCCTAGAAAAGCAAACTTGTCTTTGACTTTGCAAACCATGCCGTGTGGAGCTGGCTTCTGAATAAAATTGTGCTTCTAAAAAAAAAACCAAAAACTGGTGAGAAAAATTACAACAACAGTTACAACTGAGTCCCATCCATGTCAGGATCCACCAGTCAGTAACTGCTCTCATCTTTTGCTCCTCACTTCAGTTAGGGTTCCCCAACCAATTCTAGCTGCAGGTACAAGGGTAGCCACACCTAGAGACAGTATGGGACCAGAAAAGGAGCACCCTCCTGGCCCTGAAGTCTAGGCATTGCTTTTTAGCCCACCATTTGGCCCTGGATAAGTCATGTCTCATTTTGGTTTTTTCATCTGCGAACTACTATGCCTACATCACAGGCTTGTTTTGAGTTTTCAGGGAGGTAAGCCATGTGAGAATTCTCTGTAAACTGCTGCCTAAATCTCAGTGAGTGTCTGCATTAACACCATCACCACTGGCAGATGGTTTCTGCCCTGAACAAGGAACCTCCCTTACTGAGTCAAAGTGCTTTAATTTTGTCATTCAGGCCTTTCTTATTGCTGCTTTCACTTAGCTGTGTGGCCTCAGATAAGCCATTGAAACTTTGAGCCTCATTTTTCTCACATTCAAAGTGGACCCTGTAATTATGTGTGCACTGCCTATCTTGGAGGTTCACTATTAAAAGGATGTAAAAGGGAATTACAAATTTAAAGCACTCCATAAATATTAATGTTATGCTTATATGGAGGTTCCACGTGGATTTCTGACCCAGACTTTTTGACTGAGTGCCAGACCCTTTCCTTCAAACCACCCACCTAGATGTAGCTTGTCACCTGCTGCTGTCTTTAAGCCTTCAAGCCTTCTCCTCATCCTTCAAGTCCTGCTTGCCTCTCTGATTCTGGCCCACTGAGTGCTAATACAGCACATGCTCCTACCTGCAGTGCCCCACTCTACCCTGACCATCATTCCAGAAATCATATTTCAGAACCAAGCTTCTTTATCTCCACCATCCTGTGTCTGAGCCCCAGCCAGACCATGAATTTTCAGAACTGGACAATTCCAGGTTTCTTTATCTGTAGCCTGCAACTCTCTGTTGCTTAGACTGTCAAAATTCACAGCTGATTTTGTCTCATTTCATTCCTGGAAGATTCAAGTAGGGCATTCTCAGCATTGCCTGGACATTGGAATCACAAGGACAATCTAAAAAGAATAACAATGCCTGGGTACTATCCCATGAAGATTCTGATATGATGGGTCTGGAGAGTAGTGGAAGTGTTAGAATTTTTCAAAACTACTCCTGTGATTTAACGACATAGCCAAGTTTGAGAACCGCTGACTTAAGGCTTTGTTCCCAGCCAACTTGTAAACTGGGATGGGAGTGGGAGCTGCTGAAAACCTACCTCTCACCTGCATTGGGTGTGGCAGCCAGAATCTACATCAAAGGCAAGTCCTCAAACCAAATCCGACACCTTACACTAAAATTAACTCCACATAGATTAAAGACTTAAGCATAAGACCTAACACCATAAAAACCACAGAAGAAAACCTAGGCAAAACCATTCAGGACATAGGCGTAGGCAAGGACTTCATGACTAAAACACCAAAAGCATTGGCAACAAAAGCCAAAATAGACAAATGGGAACTAATTAAACTCCAGAGCTTCTGCACAGCAAAAGAAACAGTCATTAGAGTGAATCGGCAACCAACAGAATGGGAAAAAATTTTTGCAATCTACCCATCTGACAAAGGGCTGATATCCAGAATCTACAAAGAACTAAAACAGATTTACAAGAAAAAACAAACCCATTCAAAAGTGGGCAAAGGATATGAACAGACACTTCTCAAAAGAAGACATACATTAGGCCAGCAAACATATGAAAAAATGCTCATCATCACTGGTCATTAGAGAAATGCAAATCAAAACTACATTGAGATACCATCTCATGCCAGTTAGAATGGCGATCATTAAAAAATCTGGAGACAACAGATGCTGGAGAGGATGTGGAGAAATAGGAACACTTTGACACTGTTGGTGGGAGTGTAAATTAGTTCAACCATTGTGGAAGACAGTGTGACGATTCCTCAAGGACCTAGAAATAGAAATTCAGTTTGACCCAGCAATCCCATTACTGGGTATATATCCAAAGGATTATAAATCTTTCTACTATAAGGACACATGCACATGAATGTTCATTGCAGCACTGTTTACAATAGCAAAGACTTGGAACCAACCCAGATGCTCATTGATGATAGACTGGACAGGGAAAATGTGGCACATATACACCATGAAATACTATGCAGCCATAAAAAAACGATGAGTTCGTGTCCTTTGTAGGGACATAGATGAACCTGGAAACCATCATTCTTAGCAAACTGACAGAAGAACAGAAAATCAAACACTGCATGTTCTCACTCATAGACGGGTGTTGAACAATGAGGACACGGGGAGGGGAGCATCACACACTGAAGTCTGTTGGGGGGACCTAGGCGAGGGTCAGTCAGGGGTGGGGAGTTGGGGAGGGATAACATAGGGAGAAATGCCAGATATAGATGATGGGGAGGAAGGCAGCAAACCACATTGCCATGCATGTACCTATGCAACAATCCTGCATGTTCTTCACATGTACCCCAAAACCTAAAAAGCAATAAAAAATATATATATATATTAAAAAAAATAGCAGCTAGTCCAATTGGATCACCAGGTCTCAGGCAGCAGAACTCAGTAAAAAGAGGAATAGGTATGTCAAGACCAGATCTTGGTGTCCCCAGTCAGGCATTGTTTAGATTCTATCCCCGGGTTTGGGAAGGGGGCATGGTTAAAGAAAATGAACATGATTTTCCCTATAGCAAAAAAGAATGGAACTTCCATGGTCTCAAAAGTCAGCCTTTAGTTGATTCTGATTTGTTCGCATCTACAAATTTGTACCCACTCTGGGTCCTAGAAGTCTTGGTCTTCCCCACATACAATGTCTGATTTAAAAAAAAAAAAAAAAGAGAGATGAAGGTGGCAGGATCCTCAAAGGCCAAAGTTATCCTTTTACGCAAGAGAAATCTGGGGCCCAGAAAGGACATGACTTGTCCAAGGTCACACAGCAATCTGAAGGCAGGCTTAAGAGTAGAGGACAGGTATTCTGTCACTACCCAACAATGGGCCTATAGGAAACTGATTTGTATATCATGTATTTAAGCTATGAAATCAAGAACTATGTGGAATGTTCTTTTAAAATGGATTGCTATTTAGAAAATTTGTGACTCACAAAAATGTTTTTTAAAACTCTTTCTCCATTTTGAAACTGTAGAGCAAGATACTTTGTTAAGGGTAGAAGCCCAGCAGGTGAGATTCAGGTATTTGCCACTTATTGTGAAGGGAAAAAGAGGGAGAAAATGCATCTGGATATTTTACTGGATTTTTCCCAGATAGCAGGAGATTAATTATAAAGATTTTCTAATATATTTGCTCTGTAATGTCTTGGGGAGGACAGTCACTTCGTTGGGATGCATTATTTACCAAGGGTCAGGGTATTGATTCCACTAAGGACCTATAATAGTCAGATGCCAAGTACGTGTGGATAGTATTTCCATACAGGTTAATGTTAGGCCAGGAGTGAGCCACTAAAAGACTCATATCCCTGAAGGACTTAAGCTAACCAGGCCTGAGTCTGATGAAATCTACCTACAGACCCAGATGGACGGAGAAGATGAGCAAGGCAGTAACAATAATATGTGGCATTGCACTTTACAGTTTACAGAACACTTTAAGGCATTGTTGTAGCCATGTCTCAGAAAAATATACAAGTCAAGCAAGTGTTACAAAATAAGTTGCAACAACTTTCGCTATTTTAAGAAGCTGGGGAGAAAAATCACTGTGGGAATACCCCATGATTTCAATAACCTATTTCACAGGTGGCACAACTAAGTTCAGCAAGATTATGTGACTTGTCAAGGTGACATGAAAATAATGATAGCCCCGATCCTAATGATTAAGGTTATTTCACATTGAGTCTATTTTACTATCACACCACAGATGCCTCAAGTAAAAGAAATGCAGGCAGGGCTGAGAGGCCAGGAAGCCAGAGTTAGTTAGCAAGAACGGCACCAAGAAGCAGGTTTGGTGAGCCCACTTCTAGGACTGGGTGTAAGTAGGTGGTTGGAGTTAGGGCAGAGGCGTAGGGCTGCTGTCAACCTTGATGGAGGAATGGATGCCGCTGTTATTAGTGAGTGTTTCTGGAAAGTCTGTACACCCAGGTTGTATCTGCACTGAAAACCATCTGAGCCGGCCGAGTAGTAGTAAGTCTGTCTCTGAAATGACCACTCAGACATAGCTTCGACCTAATAAAATAACTTAATGGAATTTTTTACTCTGATCAGATGTTTCAGGCCCAGTTTAGAATGACTGATCACATTCCCTGAGCTGTTCTGTCGTCCTCCCTCCACTGGAGCTTGCTGGATTGGCCAGTGACAGGATTTGAGCAATGTTGCCTTATGGCTTAGGTCTCTGTTTAACTTGAATAAATATTGTGGCACCTAAGTCAGTTATTTAAAATAAAGAATAAAAGCATTTCTGTGTCTTTTCTCTATGTTGAGGGAATGATGGAATAATGAACTTCATTTTAGAGAAAATCAGATATATCAATCTTTTCATCTAGATACTGAGAGCTTTCGTACTTTGGTTTGGAAAGATGAACAAAATTCATAGCCAACTAAATGCCTTATGTATGTCCCAGAAATTTTTCCTGCATGAAAAAGAGATCGTATAAGAAATCTATACCTCACTTTCTTTATCCTGTGAAGGCTAGAGATCTTTTCTTACATTTTAAGTGATACCTAATACATATATGCCTATGTATAAATGCTCCTCTAGTTCATTTGGGGGAACAGAAGGAAGAGAGCAGAAGTGTAGAGAAGTTGTTAATAAATATTCAGGATGAGAGGTTTGGGTTTAACAGAGTAACAGACTTCCACTTCATAAAGTAATTCATTAAGATTTTTAATTCCCAAACCTCTTGGTCACCCTGACCTGACTTTAGAAGTATCAAAGAGTCAGAAATTCACATGTGTCAATCATAAATGTGTATGTTCATAAAAATATGCAGAAAATTCTAAAGATCATGATTTTAATAAAGGATTTTATAGAAGCACACAATATAACAACATTGTATTCACATGGTGTGTATTTATCATGTTAATTTTATCTAATTAAAGTAGCAAAATAAAACCCTTAATATAATTATGATTGGGAAATTTTTTCCTGTAAGAATTTTTTCCCATATTACAAAAGCTTGCAGACACCATTTGTGTCTGTAAAAATTAAATATATTCATTTATACATGGTATTTTTTAAAATAAGAGATGATGAGAAATTCTGGATGTGGTTACTGATGACCATGCCTATAATTAGCTCCAACTTCCTCATTAGGGGACACTGCTTTTAAAAAGTAGGAGATTCTAAGAATAATAGCTCATCTAATTGAAGATCATTATAAACAAATTAGGATGTATTTGTGAGTTGTGCTAATGATGCATGTTAAATGATAAAGTGATATCCTGGTGCAGACTTATGGTGAATATCTTTGTCTTTACCATTCTTCGTAATTATTATTATTTCTTACGCTTGTGCTATTTCTATGTTTTTTTTGTATGTATGTGCATGACATTTTGGAAGCAGAGAAGTTGCAACATTGGTGCTGTGCTTTACTAAATGAATGACACAATTCATTTAGTGAGCAGGTATGAGCTGGATTGGAGGAGCAAGAGAAGTCCCTAATGAAAGGAAGGGAGGAACCTATAAAGAGACTACTTAGTTTTATTAATATCTGGTTTAAAATATCATGTATTAAATGTTGATTCAACAGTTATATCATTAAGAAAAATATGACATGTCAAAGAAAAATATGTACAGTAGTCTTCCCTTATTCTCAAGGATATGTTCCAAGACCCCCCAGTGGCTGACCGAAGCTGTGAATCGTACTGAACCCTATGTATATTATGTTATTTCCTATACATGTTTGCTGTTCATACATTCCTATGATAAAGTTGAATTTATAAATTAGGCACAGTAAGAGATTAACAACAATAATAGAGCAATTATAACAATATGTAATAAAACTTATGTAAATGTGCCCCCCCAGATATCCTTCTCTAGTCATGCAGTTTTGGGCTGCAGTTGACTGCAGGTGACTGAAATTACGGAAGACAAAACCACAGCTAAGGGAGCACTACAGTATTTTTAAAGAATGTTGGCAAAAATATATTAAACCTCAAACTTGCCTAAGCAATTAATAAAACTTTTGAGGATGTCTTCTGTGCAAGGAATTTTAAGCACTTTATCATGCACATACTTGCAAAGTGATGCAGAGCTCTGAGGAAATACTCCAAAAGAAACTTTAAAAATAATTGTAATATGAAATCATGAGTTATCTTAATGCAAATATGTCTGTGTGACTCATGGCACTGATCCAGTGACAACCCTTCTGTCCTCCCCAGTAGTTGTCCTTTCTCAGGAACAGGTGGCCCTGCCTGCCTGACCACATACATCCCTCTCCCGAGAAAGGTCCACTCTCCAGGACCTCACTCCAGCCGCTGAGGGCACTCTGTGGAGGATGTGTTTAACTACATCCTCCCCAAAGACAAACCTCAAGCCCAGGAGAGTGATCTCAGCAGGCAAAGTATTCAGGACACAAGAGTGGCCTTCGGGCTTCTTTTTTCCTTTGGCTCCTGGAAACAAAGAATAAGGTAACAAGTGGACTCAGCGTGGGCAATTTTTAAAAGTTATACATTTAGTTCAGCCTCATAACAGATGAAGTGACTTAAAAAAGAGTTAATGGTTTGGGCTGGTTGTAATAGCTCCTTGTAATAGGTAGCAGAGTTTTTTGGATTGAAGCCAAACTTACCTTCAGTGAAAAACACATGAAGGTAAAGAACAGTTCATGACATTTTAACACGATAAATGATGGTGAAATCCCATTAGGGAATTAATCTTTAATCCATGGAGCTAGAAAGTTAAAAGAGAAAACCTAAAGTATTCTTTTATCTGCTTTAAAATAAAAAAAAAAAAATCCTGAGCGAGCTACATATTTGCTAGAAAGTACAGGGGCTTTCCTGAGATTGTGCTCTGATGAAATAAGAGATTCTGTTCTGAATGCACTTTAACCTGCATCTTCATGTAGACTTGTTTTCACTGAATACCTTTATGCTATTTCTGTAAGTATATTCTTCATTGTTCTAAAGTTTGGCATCAAGAATTACATGTATATTTGATGATTCAAAGAAGATAATTATAAGTTTCTCTTCCCTTTTTAATTATGCAAAATGTAATGAGGGCACATTTACTCTGTGCATACTCGGTACCCAATCATGTTTGCTGTTCATTCACATTATTTTTCATCTTAGATGTCCTCATGCTCCGACTGCTGCTATCCCAGGTATGGTCTCCTGGGCTCCATGGTGGTTTTATAATGCTGGGATCAAAGCTCAGAGATTTAATTGCAGCCATTTTAAGGTTATGGCCCAGAAAATACGAATGAAAAAATTTAATAAAATGAAGATTGAGGGGAGCCTTGCTTTTCCAGGCTTCTTGCTCATAATGCGAATCGGTCTTTATTCATTTGACAAATATCACTGAGCACCTCCTACGTGCCAAAATCTAAGGGGATGGAGATACAAAATGTGAGTAAAAGTCCTCACCCGAAAAAGACTACACATAACTGCAATAGATCAGCAGCTGAACAAGCTATTAAGGTACTGTGTGAAAAATGATATATAACAAAAAGATGTGATGAGGCTGTATCAGATCGAAATATTTCAATGCAAAGACACAAAGTAAGACTAAAACTCAGGGTAGTCCAAACAAAAAACTGCTTGATTAGCTTATGTGTCTAAAACAGAATTATTGCTGATCCTAGGCACCCAGTATCTAGAATGTAACTATATTTAGAGATAGATCTTTTAAAAGGTTACTGAGTTAAGACGGGTCATTAGAGTGAGACCTAATTCAGTACAACTGTGTCTTTAAAAGAAGAGGTTTGGACACAGGAATGCACAGGAGGAAGTCCACATGAAGACACAGGGAGAAGAGGAACATCGCCAAGGAGAGAGGCCTCAGAAGAAACTATCCCTCCCAAAACCGTGATCTCATACTTCTGGCATCGAGAAATATGAGAAGACGAATGACTTCTGTTTAACTCAGTCTGTGGTCCTGTATTATGGCAGCCCTAGCAAACTAATACTGGGCACGGACTCAGGCTCCATGACAGCTTCTCATCAACCCTTAACATCACCCTTTGGGCTACAAAATAGCATGAGTTGTTCCACACTTTATGATTTCTCACTATGTTATCCAAGCGCAGCAAGAGGAAGCTTCTAGTAGCTCTCCATGTTTTAGAATTCCCACTTTCCCCTATGCCTTTGTCTGAACAGTTACTGCGGCTTAGGGAATGCAATTTGTGGACGAGTGTAAGCCAACTAGGACCCACCCCTGAGGGTGGGTGAGGTCAGTTCCATCCAAACCACATAAGGTGAGGTCCCAAAAGGAAGATAAAGGTATATTTGTGGAGCACATAGCATGGAGATAACCAACAGAGACCCAAAGAAAATGATCAAATAAATCTACCTGGAAAAGCTGAGCAAAAGTAACCCTGAGGAAAATTAAGGTGGATCTTAGAGAATGAATAGGTTTTCTGTAGAGAAGGACTCAAAGAATAATACACACAAAGGAAGCAGCATATATAAATGCACAGAAGAGCCTGCTATATCTGGTAAAGTAATCAATATGTCCCTGTCTACCTGGAAATTTCCACTTTTAGCCCTGGAAATCCTGAGAACTCCCTTGGTTCCTGGCAAGAACTCCCTTAGTTTGCCTGGAACTGTATCTATTTTAAAGGGAAGTCCCACATCCTAAGACCCCCTCAGTCTTGGACAAACTTGGGTGGTTGGTCACTCTATGTTGGGGGAATTATGAGCAAGGTTTATGAAGCAAATTGGCTGGAGATAAAATTGGAAAGACTGGCTAAAACTAATTGCAAAGGGCCTTTCGTGCACCCTAGCTTGAAATAGAGAAAAAATCTGTAGTGTTCCTCTGCCATGTTGCAAAAATAAGTTAGTAGGACATTATTCTATGGGGGTTAGAGGAACTCTGTGTCAGTCATACAAATGCCATGGACCTTTTGCAACTTGACTTGTTTCAGGAAGTTCATGGACCTTGAGGGCTATATAGCATTTGGGAGCAGCAGAAAGTTCCAGGCCAACTCTTCTGACTCAGAAACACTGACCTCTGGGGTCAAGGGCAGCATTCTGCTGGGCACATTGAAAGGCTCCACAAATGCTAGTTGATTCTTGGTTAACAGGCTCTCTTAGTAAATGGAATTGTGTCTTCATCTTCAACTATCCTGTCTGCATACCTTCCTCTAAGAACTAATCTCTTTTTTCTTTCTACCTTGTCATGCCTTCATTTCCAATTGCCAACCTTGGGCTTCAAACCCACCAAACCTACCAATTAACTGCTCCCCTTCCCCCCAACATTACCTCTTCCACCCACTGCCTTCCATCTATTGAGAACGCTGCCATTCTCCAGCCACCCACCCCCATGCTGTGGAATACACTGCAGCCAATGAAAACAAGTGGCTGAAGAAAAAGTTGTAAGCAATGATAATTTAGAATGATCTCATAGTCATATAGATTACATATAGGTACTTTCAGATATATATTAATACAAACCTATAGGAAAAATCATCCAGAAGTAGATATACCAAGTATATATACCAAACTCTTTTTTTTTAAGATGCAGTTTCACTCTATAGCACAGGGTAGAGTGCAGCGGTGCAATCCTGGCGAACTGCAACCTCTGCCTCCCTGGTTCAAGCAGTTCTTGGTATACCAGACATTTTTTTTTCTTCACCAAATACTACATGGATGATTCCAGACAAGTTTACCAAACACTTCTAGGGACTCATTCCGTATCTGTAAATTGGTATACTATTACCCATTTTGCCTAATATTTGGGACATAGTAGACTTAAATAATTTTATTTTAAAAATACATATTGATGATCTTTCAGCACTGACTTAAAACCTCCCAGATCTGTGGAACCCCAGAAATTTTATCCCCATTCTACTTTAATACTTGGGAAATCACAACACTGTAAACTACCCCAGCTAAGAAGTCCACAGCCCTGAAATTCCCTTTTTTGGGTAGTCCTTGTTTGTGCACATGCTCACTCCTGCTAAATATATCCTTGCCCTTATCCTGACAGCCAATCATTCGCCCTTCCTCCTGGATTTTAATTTCTTCTGGACAAGGGCCTCACACACTTCCTAATTTCATTCCCCCTACTCCCAGTGGGGCTCAATGTCAGGCATTGAAGCTTCCTCTCTTGCAAGCACCTTGGAGTCCCTCAACTCTTTTCTTTTTTTCAGGTTTTGTAACAGCTTGTACTTTCTTAAATATACAACCTTGCCATGCCTGCCAGTTAACTCCCCAGCCCCCTGCCAATGTTATCCTCATATCAGCTCCCTCTTGGGGACCACTGAGCTGCCTCACTTTCCTTCTGGGCTGGAGTAGTGGTGCCCCCACAAGCAGACAGTGGAAGATCCACAATTAATCGTCGCAGTTCTCTTAAGAATATTAATACTTAAATAAGCACTCTTGGGGAGCTGCAAAGGATATTCAGGATGGGATGCAGTCGGAGCTACCCTTCATCCAAAGTACAGGCTGGAATGAGCTACAGCTGGTCTATTGTGGGCCTCAGACGGTGAAGAGGGAGCGTATTCTGGGGCTTAGTGTGGGTGGGGCATATCCTTCCCAAACTTGTTCTGGTGGACGATGTTCTTCACATCTAGGAGAGCCTGGTGGTGGACACAGGCCTGACAGTAATAACACCAGGTCAACAGGTCAATGTAGCTGAGGACCAGTGGGTGTCCAGAGTTTCCATGGTGTTGGAGCATGTGGGCATTGATGGAATGACCACAGTAGACCTGATAGCAAGAGACACACCCAATTCTCTTGGATTGTTCCACAGTCCCCACAAGATTGGGTCACGTCCAGGCCTGCTGCAGGTATGGGGCTTACTGCCACCAAATGGGGACAAGGGCAGTCGTGTCACAGCATAAAATATGGTCTAGATCCCTTCATCAGCATCGAATCAGCCATGACCCGACCTCCAGCTGCCTCTCCTAGTAGGTTTTCCTCTCCAGGGGCCTGGGATTCTGGGGCCCTCTGAGATTCGCTGCCTAGCTCCAAAGTCCTGAGATTCCCAGTCAGTGCACTGGGAGATATCTGGGGTGTAGTTCCCTGCACAGGTGAGGCTGGAGGGATCTGGTGGTCTGTGCTCGAGGCTAGAGGAGTTTGGATCAGCTCAGTGCCCCCTAGAGCTTCTTCTGATGTAGTCTGGTCCAGTGTAGCTCCCGCCATGGCTGCCTTTGAGGTAGTCTGGCCCAGCGTGGTTCCCCCAACAGCATCCTCTGAGGTGGTCTGGTTCGGAGTGGCTCCCCCGACAGCCTCCTCTGAGGTGGTCTGGGCCAGCGTGGCTCCCCGTGTGGCTGCCTCTGAGGACTGGTCCTGAGTGAGTGCCACCACAGCTGTCTCTGACTTAGTCTGGCCTGGAGTAGACTCTTTCCCAGATGATGCCAAGATGACTTTCCCCATGCCTGCTTCCAGAACTTCCTTTTCTTGTGTGGTTGTCTGCTCAGCTAACTAGGTTTGGCTGGTTGGGGTGCCTTCTTGGTGACCAACTTAGAACTGGAAGGTCCCTCTGTCTTCTACCTTCATGACCCATAAACTGCACCAGTATCTGCAATGGACTTGCATGGTCTCAGTGGTTGAGGCCAGGGCCCCTGATAGTAGGAGCCGTGGCAGGGTCAACAGGGGTGGCGGGTCTCCAAGGAGGGAGCAAATGCAGGCAGCCACGGACTCTGAGATGGATGACAGGTTATAGCCGCCTTCTAGGATAAGGATAATGCTGCCACTGGCAAGGCCCATCAGCAGGTGGGTGGGGTGGGCATAACCTTCAGGTGACACCTGGCAGCCCCCCAGCGGGTCCCCTGTGCAGCGTCAAAGCCAGCTGAGACCTGCAGCAGTCTGGGTTAAACTCGTAGGCAATGGGAAGCACCAGGCGATGCCAGGTGGCTAGGTAGGCACCATCACCTATGCGGGGCCCATTCCATGCCACGTTGACGGTGAAGCCTGTGCCTGCAGCCCGGCCAATCTGGCTGCTGGCACCCTCATCTCCCATGGGGAAGGTGGTGCCGTGATCGTAGTGGTGCAGGGACACACAGAGCACACTGGGGTCATCCTCAAACATGTGCTGAGTTCCATGACCATGGTGGACCTCCCAATCCACGATCAGGATCCGCAGGGCACGCCCACTGATAGCCTGGGCATGGCGAGCAGCCATAGCCACAGAGTTGAAAAAGCAAAAACCTCAAGCTGCTCCCTGCTCCGCATGGTGTCCTGGGGGACGCACCACAGCAGCACCATTCAGAACCTCTCCTAAGAGCACGGCCTCCACCAGGTGGCAGGCAGTGCCAGTGGCAAGCTGTGCACAGGCAAAGGTTCTGGGGCAGATGTAGATGGAGTCAACGTTGGAACTCTCATGGTGCAGCTTCCAGGTTTTCATCTTCTCTGCAGCCTGGAGAAGAGCTACTTACTCAGCACTGTGGCAGGTGAACAGCTTAGCTTCTGTGGCAGGGTGCAGCGGGTGCAGTGGCAGGATGAGGCAGTGCCTGGCAAGGCCCAGCTCCTCCAGACGCCACATAATCTGCAAGATGTGCTGGGGTACCTCGGGGTGGTGGCTGTCTCACAAGTTGCAGTGATTCATCATATGTTGGTCTTAGACCAGCCCTGTGCGAGACTGTAGCACTGGCCATGTCAGGACTGGGAGCACAGGGGGCTCCCAGGGTCCTTCCTCCGAGTTCTTTTCTACATTGTCCTCCTCCACAGACTCAGCTGATCTCACAAGAACCTCCCAGAAGGGCTCAAGGGCTTTCACAGCACAGGAGACTGAAGCCTAGGCACTCCGGCAGGGGCACCCCAGAGGCAGGGGACTCCAGCATGGGGCAAGGGTCTCCCAGAAGGGTGTGGAGTGAAGCACTGAAGCCTTCAGCCAGTGCGCAGAGGTTGTAGCCACCCTCCAGAGACAGGCTCAGCTTGCCTCCTGACAGACTCATGAACAGGTGGGTTAGTTGGGTGAACCCTGCTGGAATGGCAGCCATCTCACCCTTGCAGGGCATCAAATTCAGCAGCCACCAGAACAAGCTGAGGCTGGAACTCAAGGGTGACTGGCAGCAGGATGTGCAGCAAAACAGCAATGTAGTCAGCATCCCCAATCCCCACCTGGTTCCAAGGCACATTGATGGTATACCTTTGGCCTTGGCCAAAACCTGTGGTGGACCAGTCAGAGGTCTTCAAGTGGGGCCAGAACCAACCCTGCTCATAGTGGTAGATGTAGAAAGAGAGGACACTTGGGTCCTGGTGAGAGGTGAACTGTGTTCCTTGACTGTGATGCACATCCCAATCCACGATAAGGACCCTCCAGATGCAGTGTTTCTGTTGAACATAACGAGCTGCCACAGCCACGTGGTTTATCATGCAGTAGCATCGGTAAGACTGTGCTGGGCATGATGTCCAGGAGGCCTAATGATGGCCATGCCATTCCAGATTTCAGCCCCCAGGACCCCATCCACCAGCCTGAGGACAAAGGCCGAGGCCAAGCAGGCACGGGAGTATGATTTTGGATGAAGATGAACTAAGTCATAAGTGTCTGCTAGGACGCGGAGTTCTCCCTCATTCATGAACTGGGTTGTTTCCATCAGATCAATATATTCTAGGCTGTGAACCAACATCAGCTCTTCCTTTTCAGCAAACCGGGCCTGAAAGGACACACAGCAACCTAGGAGGCCCTCCTGGATCAGTTGCTCTTTGATGGCATGGAGACGCTCAGGGCCTTCTGGGAAGCTGTCATCGCAGAGGCAATGGAATTCATGTAGCTGCTCATCCAGCACCAAGCCAATGCCAGCCAGTGCTTCAGCCTCAAGGTTAGATCCATCCCTTGCAGTCCCATGATTAGGTCTTCTTCGATTGCTTGCCGACCTTCTTCATTTTGCTTTTCTTCTTTACCTCCACTAGATTAGGGATGGAGCAGGGAACGACTCCCTTTTTAATATTTCCCTTTGAAGTGACACTGAGTCCTGAGGGGACGACTGGAGGGTCTGCCTACTTCTTTGCTGCCTGGTTGTGGTGGAATCCTGGCCGGTTGAGGAGGCTTTGCCCATGTCGTGGTTCTGCCCTTTCAGCCTATCTCCCAGGATAATCACCCACCCTTCCACTCAGCCCATCCCACCTGGCCCCGGCCCCTCCCTCAATTCCTTGACTGCCCACTGAAACTGCCTTGCCACTTTCCAGCTGCTGGAAACACTAACAAACATTTTTTAAAAAGTTCTCAAACCATGCTGATTGAACTCAGTTTCAATGCTGTTTTCAATGCTCGCCCCTCAATGCTGAATTTCCCTGTTTCGCTCTTCTGAACTTGCATGTACAGCTCCATTTTCAACCCCCTACCCTGACTCCAAGCAGTGGCATTGCCTCCTGCACTGCAGAAACATTCAAGTTAATATGAAAGCAGCAATCACAGCATCCCTCTAAAAGGACCCACTCACTTAAGGGTCTCTGGAACTTCTAATAGGCACTTCAACAGCAGCTCCCCACACTTCGTCCTGTTGCTTACCACTTTTTTCTTGAAGCTTTCTTTTTCCTGTCATCCTTTACACTGCACTTAATTCTCCTGTTTCTCTCATCATTGGTTCACCTTCCTCCTTCAAAGCCTAAAAATGTAAATTACCACAATGCTGAACAATAGTCCTTGACCCTCTGCCCTCTGTGTCCTCATTGAAAACCTCATCTATCCCCATTACTTTTGCCATTGCTTCCAAAGAAGTTGCTTCCATATGCCATGCCTACAATTCCACCAAATACTCTAGAGGATTCTATCAGGATATTCCATAGCCAACTCAAACTCAACACCTTTAAGATTTATCTTGTTCCTCCCTCTCTCCCTTTCTCCTAACTGCGTCTATTAAAACACTGCCAATTTCCCATTCACTGAGTCATCCCTGACTCCTTCCCCTTCTCCTTTCTTTGCCAAATCATACCTAGTCTAACTCTTGAATCCATCACTGTATCCTATTCTTACTTTTACTTCCAAACAGTTCCTGTCTTGAGAGTGTCTGATGGCAAATGGAAGGGGGATACTTTTACTTTATATACATCTCTATGTTTTTTTTTTGTTTGTTTTTTGTTTTTTTTTTTTTGAGACAGTCTCACTCCGTCACCAGGCGCCAGGCTGGAGTGCAGTGGCGCAACCTCGGCTCACTGCAACCTCCGCCGCCCGGGTTCAAGCAATTCTCCTGCCTCAGCCTCCCGAGTAGCTGGGACTACAGGCGCACGCCACCACGCCCAGCTAATTTTTTTGTATTTTTAGTAGAGACGGGGTTTCACCATGTTGACCAGGATGGTCTCGATCTCTTGACCTCGTGATCCGCCCGCCTCGGCCTCCCAAA
>PVKV010013113.1:0-62758 GCA_004027835.1 Alouatta palliata | reverse complement strand
TGAAGACACAACATACCAGAATCTCTTGGACACATTTAAAGCCGTGTCTAGAGGAAAATATATAGCAATAAATGCCCACATGAGAAGGAAGGAAGGATCCAAAATCGACACCCTATCGTCAAATTTAAAAAAGCTAGGGGAGCAAGAGCAAAAAAACTCAAAACCTAGCAGAAGACAAGAAATCACTAAGATCAGAGCAGAACTGAAGGAGATAGAGACACAAAAAACCCTTCAAAAAATCAATAAATCCAGGAGCTGGTTTTTCGAAAAGATCAACAAAATAGACCACTAGCCAGATTAATAAAAGAGAAAAGAGAAAATAATCAAATAGATGCAATAAAAAACGATAAAGGGATATCACCACAGATTCCACAGAAATACAAACCATCATCAGAGATTATTATAAACATCTCTATGCACATAAACTAGTAAACCTGGAAGAAATGGCTAAATTCCTGGACACTTACATCCTCCCAAGCCTAAACCAGGAAGAAGCCAAAACCCTGAATAGACCAATAACAAAGTCTGAAGTTGAGGCAGCAATTAAGAGTCTATCACCCAAAAAAAGCCCACATCCAGATGGATTCACAGTCGAATTCTACCAGACATACAAAGAGGAGCTAATACCATTCCTTCTGAAACGATTCCAAACAATCCAAAAAGAGCCAATCCTTCCCAAATCATTTTATGAGACCAACATCATCCTGATACCAAAATCTGGCAGAGACTCAGCAAGAAAAGAAAACTTCAGGCCAATACACATGATGAACATAGATACAAAAATCTTCAATAAAATATTGGAAAACAGATTGCAACAGCACATCAAAAAGTGTATCCACCATGATCAAGTAGGCTTCATCCTGGGGATGCAAGGCTGATTCAACATATGCAAGTCTATAAACGTAATTCACGACATAAACAGAACCAAAGACAAAAACCACATGATTATCTCAATTGATGCAGAGAAGGGCTTTGACAAAATTCAACAGCGCTTTATGCTAAAAACCCTCAATAAACTAGGTGTTGACAAAATGTATCTCAAAATAATAATAGCTATTTATGAGAAATCAACAGCCAATATCGCACTGAATGGGCAAAAACTGGAAGCATTCCCCTTGAAATCTGGCACTTGACAAGGATGCCCTTCCTCACCACTCCTATTCAATATAGTATTGGAAGTTCTAGCCGGAGCAATCAGGCAAGAAAAAGAAATAAAGGGTATTCAAATAAGAAAGGAGGAAGTCAAATTGTCTCTATTTGCAGACAACATGATTATATATCTAGAAGACCCCATCGTCTCAGCCCAAAATCTCCTTAAACTGATAAACAACTTCAGCAAAGTCTCAGGATACAAAATCAATGTGCAAAAATCACAAGCATTCCTATATACCAATAACAGACTTAAAGAGAGCCAGATCAAGAATGAACTGTCATTCACAATTGCTACAAAGAGAATAAAATACCTAGGAATACAACTAACAAAGGATGTAAAGGACTTCTTCAAGGAGAACTACAAACCACTGCTCAGCGAAATAAGGCAGGACACAAAGAGATGAAGAAACATTCCATGTTCATGGTTAGGAAGAATCAATATCGTGAAAATGGCCATACTGCCCAAAGTAATTTACAGATTCAGTGCTATCCCCATCAAGCTACCAATGACCTTCTTCACAGAACTGGAAAAAAACACCTTAAACTTCATATGGAACCAAAAGAGAGCCCACATAGCCAAGTCAATTCTAAGGAAAAAAACAAAGCGGGAGGCATCACACTACCAGACTTCAAACTATACTAACAAGGCTACAGTCATCAAAACAGCATGGTACTGGTACCAAAACAGAGATATAGACCAATGGAACAGAATAGAGGCCTCGGAGGCAATACCACACATCTACAGCCTTCCAATCTTTGACAAAATTGACAAAAACAACCAATGTGGAAAGGATTCCCTGTTTAATAAATGGTGTTGGGAAAACTGACTAGCCATGTGCAGAAAGCAGAAACTGGACCCCTTCCTGACACCTTACACTAAAATTAACTCCAGATGGATTAAAGACTTGAACATAAGACCTAACACCATAAAAACCCTAGAAGAAAACCTAGGCAAAACCCTTCAGGACACAGGCGTAGGCAAGGACTTCAAGACCAAAACACCAAAAGCATTGGCAACAAAAGCCAAAATAGACAAATGGGACCTAATCAAACTCCACAGCTTCTGCACAGCAAAAGAAACAGTCATTAGAGTGAATCGGCAACCAACAGAATGGGAAAAAATTTTTAGTCTACCCATCTGAAAAAGGGCTGATATCCAGAATCTACGAAGAACTAAAACAGTTTTACAAGAAAAAAACAACCCCATTCAAAAGTGGGCAAAGGACATGACCAGACACTTTACAAAAGAAGACATACATGAGGCCAACAAACATATGAAAAAATGCTCATCATCACTGGTCATTAGAGAAATGCAAATCAAAACTACATTGAGATACCACCTCACGCCAGTTAGAATGGCAATCATTAAAAAATCTGGAGAAAACAGATGCTGGAGAGGATGTGGAGAAATAGGAACACTTTTACACTGTTGGTGGGAGTGTAAATTAGTTCAACCATTGTGGAAAACAGTGTGGTGATTCCTCAAGGAACTAGAAATAAAAATTCCATTTGACCCAGCAATCCCATTACTGGGTATATACCCAAAGGATTATAAATCATTCTGCTATAAGGACACATTCACACAAATGTTCATTGCAGCACTGTTTACAATAGCAAAGACCTGGAACCAACCCAAATGCCCATCGATGATAGACTGGACAGGGAAAACGTCCAGCACATATACACCATGGAGTATTATGCAGCCATCAAAAACGATGAGTTCATGTCCTTTGTAGGGACATGGATGAACCTGGAAACCATCATTCTCAGCAAACTGACACAAAAACAGAAAACCAAACACTGCATGTTCTCACTCATAGGTGGGTGTTGAACAATGAGAACACATGGACACAGGGAGTGGAGCATCACACACTGGGGTCTGTAGGGGGCAAACAGAGGAGGGACAGCAGCGGGTGGGGAGTTGAGGAGAGATAGCATGGGGAGAAATGCCAGATATAGGTGATGGGGAGGAAGGCAGCACATCACACTGCCATGTGTGTACCTATGCAACAATCTCGCATGTTCTTCACATGTACCCCCAAACCTAAAATGCAATTTAAAAAAAAGCGAAATGTATTAATATTTAAAGAAAAAAAAAGAACATTGGGTTAAATTTACCAGGTGAGAATTTAATGAGGTACAGTAGTCCCCCCTTATTCACAGTGGATGCATTTCAAGACCCCCAGTAGATGCTTGCAGTGAGGGATAGTATCAAATCCTACATATACTGTTTTTTCCCATATATACATACCTAAAATAAAGTTTAATTTTTAAATTAGACACAGTAAGTGATTAACAATAATCAATATTAAAATAGAACAATTATAGCAATTTACTGTAATAAAAATTATTTGAATGTGGTCTCTCTCTCTCTCTCTCTCTTTCAAAATATCTTATGTTCATAAAAATAACCTACTGTGGTGACTGTAAGTAACCGAAATTGCAGAAAGTGAAACCACAAAAATGAGGGGACTACTGTATTGATAAGAATGTTCTTTACAATGAAAATGGTCAAATACTTTAATGTAATAGCTGTCATGCCAAGAAATCCTGCCTAGTAGCCTAGTGTCATGAGACTTACCCTGGTCTATCTAGGAAGTCAGCCAATTTCTGCCTAAGATTTAATTATTCTTCTAACCAAACCAAAACTCCAAAGCATGACCACATGGCTTATCTGCCTATGGTGTGCCAAGAACTTCAAGCCAGTAAAGCTTAGGAATTTAAGTACCAGAGAACACCAAACCACAGACTAACAGACAGTCCTCAAGTTAAAATCAGGTGTGTTTCAAAACTTTCTTCATTGGCTCTTCATAAGTCAGAATATTTTTCCCATAATAATGATCTTATAAACTAACAAAAGGCTAATACATGTGTATATAAGAGAAGTACTATATACTAGGGATAAAAAAATTATAGAAAATTGTGAAAGTATAAATTTTTAATGTTAAAAAATACATATTTATGAAAATACATAGTAAGCATGTTTCAAATATTTAAACTTATTAATGGGGGAACCATTAGGATGGTAAAGGTGGTTTAAAGAAGTATATGCAAGACTGGCATATAGAATTAGTAAAAGAAAAGATGCTAAAATAAGACTGCTAAATTAGATACTGGGTAGATTAACAGCTCACCAAAGTGGTATAAAAATTATCTTAAACTGAAAGCATCTTAATCTGCAATCACCAAAAAGTAAAAATAAAACATTATCTACATTTATGCAGGTACTCCTAAGTGTAGATATTGACATTAGATATTAACTGCCATTGACAGTACCCACAGCCCCTCCCCCAAGGAGTTTCCTGTTTCAGAAAGTACTGACCCTCAGCTCCAGGAAGTATAAATTTAGCTGCTTATTAGCATCAAAAAGCCCAATAGAGCCTTTCATACTTTCCTGTTGATGCCCTAAACCTTTCCTCCATTTCTGTTAAATTGGAATACAAACTTTTATGTCTGGCTACTAAACAGGTTACTCATTACTGAGTACTTCTGTGCACACATAAACTTTTCTCCTATTAATATATTTTTAGCTAATCCAAAGGCCTGATCATTCAAACCTAAGAGGGTTAAAGGAAAGTTTTCCTCCCAACAGAGCAAAACTGGCTAATGTCCTAAAGAGCAATAAATAATAACCTCTGGATTATCTTTTCTACTGAAGGGGTTCAGAACATGCTATCCCCAAAATATGCCACTTGGCATATTGCTTATATCAAGCTAAAGTAAACTGAGAACCAGTCAACGCAGAAAAAGCTCTTCACCTCCCCCTCACCTGCCAAAAATAACATATAAATTTCCCCTTCTGTAAAGAAAATTTACATTTACAAAGAAAATTTCTATTAGTAAAGGTATCTTACCAGGAAGAGAACAACTCCAAGACAACTTTTATTGCCTGAGAGACTTGTATCTGCATAACAAGGTAAACTATATTCACCCTACATTTCCTTCCCTCAGCTTCCCATCATTTGCATCTACCACTCCCCAGAAGCTCCAAACCCCCATTTTTTCATATAGCTTAGACAGACATATGTCTCAGTTATCTGGCCACTTCCTTGAGTCTCATCTTTAGTGAGATTCCCATGCATATGTACATAATTAAATTATTTTTCTCCTGCTAATGTGTTTTATGTCCCCTTAATTCTTAGACCAGCCACAGAACATAGAAGCATAGAAGCATTTTTCTCCCCTACACAATCACATGGAAATCAATTTCATCTCTACCAGACAAAAATTATTTTCAACTCTGTAACATTAGATGTTAATTCCTAGAATCTAATCCTAATCAACAGTAAATAGTAATTTAAAAAAAAGAAATGACAGGATTTTTAGGTGCCACTTTCCAGTTGGGAATTTCTGCAGCTGGTGGCCTCTGCCCCAGCTTTGCTCCACTCAGGGCTGAACTCGCTCCATGCACTCAGGCAAGCAGGCTGTGCTGTGCTCATGCTGCTGGCCTGGATGTCATGCCCACCAAGGGCAACCCAGGAATACCAGCTGCTACAGCAGCAGGGGTGGCTCCAGGCACTGGCTCTGTTAGAGGCTACAGCTGGACCAGGCATACCACAAGTGGCTTCCACCTTGGGCGCCAGCATCCGGATGAGGAGAACATGGTGATGACTGAAACAGTCAGAGACGTCAGCAACCATGGAACCCAAAGGGGGTGTTACAGCTCCAGTTTGGGAAGTCCTGAGGTCTGGGCTCCAGAAGGGTTGCAGCTCTTCTCTCCCATGGTCCAGAGAACAGGAGTGTGTCACTGCTCAAAGCTCAGTGAACCAGCCAGGAACATGTTACAGTCCTTTTTGCACATCACTCAGAAAGTCCCAGGTTCTTGTCCCACATCCAAGAAGAATGAGGTTATGCAGACAACCAGAAGGTGAGCAAGGCAGAGAAGAGTTTTACTGAGTGGCAAAACAGCTCTTCATGGAGAGGGGACCTGAAGTGAGTAGCACCTACCCAAAGTTGGGTAGGCCCTCCATATGGCTGAGTATGGGGTTTTTGCAGGCTCAGAGTCGGGGATGTATCGGCTGTAGGTAGCCTTGGAAAAGGCAACATTTGATTGAATGAAAAGTATTCAGAAAGAACCAATCAGAAAAGAGCAAGCAAACAGGAATAGTTCTCACTCAGGTCACGGACTCCATCTAGAATTGTAGCCCAGTTTTCAGGTTTCAGACTGTTTTTGGCTTGGGGGTCAGGTTTCACTGGGGATGTAAGAATATGTCTGCCTCCTGCTGTTACAGTAGCATCATTCTAAAACATCAGGTGTCCCTCAGGTGAGCTTCGTAGACAATGCTTTTACATGAATTTGAAAGGACACAACTACGTCTATGTTTTCTAATTTTTGAATGGCTTTCCTTAATGATAAATTTCTAAACAGTAAAAATCTTTGAAAATTTTTAAAATTTGTCCTATATTAGCATCTTTTAAAATGTAGATTATTTAAATAAGAAGGTTGAGGCATCATTATTTTTATTGTTTGCCTAATTTGGGCTTATTGAGGTATAATGTATGCATGGTGTAATTTACCTATTTTAAGTGTACAGTTATGAGTTTTGGTCAGGTAACCAACACCACAATCAAGATGTAAAATGTTTCCATCACCCAGAAAAGTTCCTTTGTTCTCCTTTGTGGTCAATTCCTTCACATTTCTCTAGTTCCTGGTAACTACTGATCTGTTTTCTGTTCTTATATTTTGTCTTTTCCAGAATGTCACATAAGTAGAATCAGTTCTCATCAATGACAATTTTTGCATTTGTACTTTAGCTTTGATTAGTCTATTGATTCTACAATCATAAACATATCAGAAATAAGCATATACATTATTACAAATAGGCAGAAAACTAAAGACAGCATTTTGGTTATTGGGTCTTTGTTTTTGTTTCAGACAAGTCTCATTCTGTCACTCAGGTTGCAGTGTAGCGGTGTGATCATAGCTTGCTTCAACCTCTGCCTCCTTGGCTCAAGTGATGCTCCCAGCCTCAGTCTCCAGAGTAGCTATGACCACAGGTACATGCCCCCACACCTGGCTAATTTTTAAATTTTTTGTAGAAACAAGAGTCTCACATGTTTCCAAGGCTGGTCTCTTACTCCTGGGCTCAAGGGATCCTCCTGTGTCAGCCTCCCAAAATGCTAGGATTACAGGCATAAGCCATCATGCCCAGCCTAGAGGTAGCATTTTGAACTAACTAGTCAGAATGCAAATACAACTCTGCGAAATAGCTGAAGTATTGTCACTAAATTTTTATCAATAAAATATAAAGAGGATCAACCCTAAGAAAAAAATCTAATAATTGTATATAGCAGGGAATAAAATTAAAATAATACTTGCAATGTTAACTTAGTAAACTAAATCTTGTTAGGAAGATTCTCCTCTATGACACTATTATGGTCACTGTCCTCTGTACATGCAGCCATGGCCACAGACATCTCATAAACCTGCTTGATACACTTACCATCCTAGGTAACAACCATGTACCCTTGCTTTATTACATGGTTACTATAGACCCCAATATGAGAGAAGTCAATCAAGTGGTTCCTGAAGGCAGGAAGTACACTAAATTTTCTGAACTCTCTTGTCATGAATTCTTCATGCCCTAAGTCTAAGTTAGTCCTCTGTACTTGGGAATAGGCTGCCAGGGAGACCTACCAGAGCACTGACTCTGCCCAGAGCACTGACATAATGACATAAAAGACCATATTTTATATTGACTGCCCTCCTATTACAGGAGAAATGGTTGTTGTAAAGTCACATCTTTCCTTTTTCTCAGAGTTGGCAATCTCTGAAAAATGGTTTGTGAAGCTCACTCTACTTAAGAGCAGGGTGATATATGGGAAGAATATAAAGTTGAAGGTCACTTATCTATGTTCAAATCCTGTCTGACTTTATATACTTGCTCAAATTGCTCCTTGAGCCTGTTTTCCTCAATGAAAAATGGGGATGCTAATTATGATAAATTGCTTGCAGAAATGGCCACAGAAATTCTTACCAGCCCTGTACATATGCCCACTTAAATGTGAATTTGCCACTCCTTGCATGATGAAGTGAAATTTATTTTTTTATTCCTTAAATCTAAACTTCAGTTTGGGCTTGAATAGGACATTATCAAATGTAATGCAAGCAGAGGACTGAAAAGTATGCACACATTGGAGCTTGAGATGTCTTGCTGTCAGAAACTCTGAGACCATTATGTGAAAAAATTTCAGCTAGTCTTCCAGAGAATGGGAGGTTATACCAGAGAGAAGCCAGCTATTTAAGCCATTTTAGCTGCCTCAAAAGTCTCAGCCATTCCAAACATCCCAGCCAACCACAAATACCCAAAAGCTCCATAAAATGATTATTTTAAGGCACTGTGTTTGGAATGGTTTATTACATAAAAACAGCTGATACAATAAAATACTGATTACTAGTGTGCACAAACCCCTGGTACATGGTAGAAGTTCAATAAATGACTACACAAATACATATTAAGTGACTTAGTACAATTAAAGCTTGATGTGGAAAAGGAAAAATTATCTCCACCACTGAAAATACTTAGCCTCCTAATAATAATTTTTTGAATAAACTGACAGAGACTAATTGCTGTTCTTTCTCAAAGCACAGAATTGCTTTAATGTAATGAAGGATGTATTTCAAGATATCTTAAAGACCTTTAGGGCAAAGAGGGAAAGCTTCACCTTTGCCCTCTGAAAGTTTGCTGAAAATGAACTGACACGAGACAGATTAATAGGAGAAAAAGTCATAATAAATATATTTAATGTGTGTAAGCATGGAGGAATCACAGGAAAATGACTGCCCAACAATCCAGTGAGGTCCAGATGCCTATATATTCTTCTTCATACAGCAAGGAGTAAATAACAAAGTTCCTTTGAGTTCAGAGGGAGGTGGTAAGAAGGCAAAGGGCAGAACTTCTGTGAACAAAGGTAGTCTTATTATCCAGTTAAAGCTTCCCAGGTAATCTCCTGGAGCTGCCCTCAGTAGACGGAAAGTCTGTCTAGGTGTGGTGATGACTGCCAGTACCTCCTCTTCTCTGGTGGTTAGTCTTTTCTGGTTATTTGATGTGAATCTTAGAAAAGGTGTTTTAAGACAATTGCAATTCTTTTGAAAGAAGCTTTCTTAGTCAGAAAAGAAAATTTCACAGAGTCCCTTCTTTCCTCATGAAGAAAAAGGATCAGAGAGAGACAGAGAGGAGGGGGCAGGTCAGAGAAAGACCTTGGTTCTTAGACTTATTTCTAAGCTCCTTCCATTTTTTTTTTTCAATTCCAAGCACTCAGCATGCCAAAGCACTATATTTTAGGGTATCACTTTCTGTACCACAAAAGGCCTCACAACTAATTTTCAATATATCTAATTTTTTATGCTTAGAGTTTCTGTTCTTTAAAGGTATACTGTGGTCTAAATCAATGTGAGTTACTAAATACATATTATTGGTAATGTCTACTGTTACTATTTTGTAATAGGATAGAAAAAGATTATCAAGTATCACCCAAGTTCTTAAAAAGAAGTCTGAATGGAAAGGACTGCCTCTTTACCTAGAAAGAGGGTAAGTTTCGAAGAGTGTCTCTGTCTCTCAGAAATAAAATCCAAGGGGAGAAAGAAGTCCATTACGGTTTTCAGTAACTTCCAGCTATCAACACAAAATGGAGGGAGTCAGGAGGTTAGGTACAGAAACTGCTTTGTAAGATTTTACTTTGTTAGACTGGGAACATTAGTAGTTTTCCCAAGCTCACTATCCATGCTATACTTATTTCTGAATAAGGATAAAACCCTTGAAGTGAAACGAACATGTACAGTATATTCTTTTTTGATTCCTTTTGCTCATCATTATGTCTGAAAGTCTTATTTATATTGCTGCATGTAGCTATAATTTGCTCATTCTCACTATTGTTTAGAATGTATTTGTATATTCATACAATTGATTTGTTCATTCTATTGTTAATGGACATTGGACTGTTTCCCTGCTTTAACTGTTCCAAATAGTGCTACTATGAATATTCTTGTGATTATCTATTAGTGAAACTCATGTGGTAGAGAGCTTCTCAAACAGTTTTCAATGGTCCCTGCCTCCTGCTATTCTTGTCCTATGTAATCCCCACCCTTGTGCATAAAGTGGACATAGTGACTCATAACAAATAGAATATGGCCAACATGATGGAGTGTTGCTCTCCAAGATTAGGTTACTAAAGGCTGTGACCTTGGTCTTGCTGGGGATCTCTCTCTCTCTCTCTCTCTCTTGCTCATTCTCACTCTCAATCTCCTTGCTTGCTTTCTCTGATGAAGCCACCGCCTTGTTTTGAGCTGCCCTATGGAGAGGCTTAGTAGCGAGGAACTGAGGACAGACTTCTGTGTGAACCTGAAGTTGTCATTCCAACAACCCATGAAGAACTGAATCCTGCCAACAACTTCATTGGTAAGCTTGGAAGTGGATCCTACCCCAAGCAGACCTGGAGGTGACTACAGCCCTGGCTGACACCTTGACTGCAGCCTTGTGAAATACCCTGAGTCAGAGGACCCAGCTCAGCCACACCTGAATTCCTGACCCACAGAAACTGAGATGATAAATGCTGTTTTGGCTACTACATTTTGGAGTGATTTATTATTAGGTAACTAATATGCATGTATTTGGGAAAGTAAAGGCCTAAGAGTATACAGAAGTGAAATTGTTCAGCCATAATCTATGCATACATTCAGCTTTAATACATACCACCAGATTGTTTTCAAAAGCAGTGTTCTCATGTACACTCGTACCAGCAGTGTGTGAGTTTTCACTGAGTTCTACTGAATGATCATTGTTATTCAGCATTTATTATATGCCATCCACTAAGTGATTTACATGTGTTGTTTCATTTAATCTTCACAACAATTCAGTGAAGTTGGTATTACTGTTTTCTCCATTTTCAGATTAAGCGAACCTGCCCCTGTCATTTGCTAAAAAGAGGTGAGCCAAGATTTGAACCCATGCCCAATGCTCTTAGCCATTAAGCCTCCCCTGAGATAGATTTCAATGCAATTGTAGCCACAGAGAAAACACATGTGAAAAACACCCATCAAAGCACACTAAAGGAAGAGCAGCATTTCATCTTGTGCATAAGTTAACTGTCAGCACTGCACAAGGCTGATGAGGAGAGGAGGCTTCCAGATGGAGTTAGCAAGGGAAGAAAGATCAGGCAATTTGGAAGAAGGGGAAGGATGGTCCAGGCCAGGCTGGGAGGTAAAGAATATGCAAGCAAGGTCAAGAGCTCTATGCATTTGGCTCACTCTGCCCTCTGCATTTGCAGTCTTATACAGAGATGTCATCCTCAGCAGCGAGTTGTCTGCTTTTTCTGGAGCTCTCGCCAGAATAATACAGACCCCAGGGTCTTAAATGAAGGAGTGATTTTTCCAGACATTTGCCCTTTCCCAGGGGAGAACATTACTCAGTTACCTCTCCTTGGAACTCCTTCTTTTGTTCTGCTTGTTGTTTCTGAGTGGGGTTTTTTCCTTTCTTCCTCATTCTGCTGGTGCTTGTCTGTAATGTGTCACCACTCTGATGGGAATTCCTCTTAAAATGCCGGCAGTCCCTTTGATGAGCCTTGCCGTGCAGATCTAAGGTAAACTCCTGGAAGGATGCCCTGAACCTCTAGCTGTCTAACCACCTTCCGCAACCCACAAGTGGAATGTTTCTGTGCATAGATCATCAGTTTTCCCCTTGTAAAACACTTGGACTTCCCTCAAGGGAAGAAAGCCCTGGGAAACTCTATCCACTTCTTTGAGATCCAAGACGAGCCTGGCCTTACTTTTTGGTGGACACTTATCTGAACCAGCTTAAAGAATTACATTTTAGCTCAAGTGTCTCCAAATGTCCACCTCTGACGCCACACGTTTCTCTAACATCCAAATACAATGACGAAATCCCCCATCCTGACTGGTTCTTTAGTTATCCCCTCCCTGCCAAAACACCACCAGAACCCAAATCCTTCTAATAATCCTTCTGTTTGGGGGGATGCCTACATTCTCTACATTATGTACATCAAATCCTCTCCAAGCTCCACCCTGAGCATTGTCATGATTGTCTGTGCTTGTCACCCATCCTGAGTCTGGAGTTCTTCAGTGTGGACACAGCTCCTCCTCAACCCCATCTCACCTCTTCACAATGTTGATGAGGGCAGCAGGTTTAAGAGACAGATCAGAGCATAGGAGAGGAAACAATTTATTAATGAGTATCGGACCTCACTCTTGTAACCTTCCCTGGCCATTCTCATCTGAATATTGTTTCTTTCTGTTTCTCTTCGTGGGCCGTAGTCTCTCACAGTTGCTGTGGCCTCTTTTCTCTCCTCTTGCCTCTCTTCTTCCCTTTCCTAATTCTCCACATTCAGAGACCCTATAATACTCCTTGGGACCCACCAGGAAGAATAGAAAAGGCCTACTTCTTTATTACATAAACCAATTTTACTTCCTTTGCCTTCATTTCCCATTTCCTGGATCGTGACTTTCATAATTCCAAAATGCCATAAATTATGTTCTCAGGAGAAAATTGTTCACTCTAGTATTCCAATTTCATTGGTAGCCTGGATCTCTGAAATTATTTTTTTAACAGCTTCAAACTTTCCAGGTCTAATTTCTTGGTAAAAGTACCTGTGCTTTCCCCTCCCAGGAGTTCAAAGGTAGAAGGAGAACAGTTAACACTCTAGTTTCCCCATCTCCCAGGAGCAAACAGAAGGGCTAAGGCTCTTATTTTATCCTCTTTCATGGGTAATACTGTGAAGGAAGGGCAGGATTTCCAGCCCAACTGTCACAGCCATGAGTGAGAAGAATATCAACTGAGAAGTGAGAACAAAGCATCATTGTACAGGGGATGTAGATTGCTGATCAATGCATTGTGACCAAACACCACATGCCTGAGACAAAGCAGCTTCAAAGTCTCCCTGGCTATCTGTGAAAATGCCAGAAACAAGCAGGATTTTGCAGCTTGAGAGAGCTGCAAATGGAATTCTCTGGATTCCATTGGAGCTGCGATGGTCAGCGTGCTCTTAAAAGGGATTTGTGCCCCACTCCCAGAAAGGCCCTTGATGACATGTGTCCCACCTTCTTGCATCATTCATCAG
The DNA here is from genome assembly GCA_004027835.1 of Alouatta palliata. Classification (NCBI taxonomy): domain Eukaryota; kingdom Metazoa; phylum Chordata; class Mammalia; order Primates; family Atelidae; genus Alouatta; species Alouatta palliata. Next base: position 49,534 of record PVKV010013113.1, on the reverse strand, counting down.
GCAGTGAAAGTTAAATAACATGTCTATGATTCCACAGGTTCTCAAACAGAAACTAAAACTCAGACCCAGCATATGCTCCCAGAATCCAAAAGTAAAAAGGTGAATTGCTAGGTGGGTGGAGACTCGGGGAAGGTGGCAGTGGCTACAACAGGAGCTCACAACGTTAGGCAGTTATGTGGTTCTGTGATCTGTCCTCCTTTACCTTTCTGATGACACATATCTTACTAATACGTCAATGGTTATGGGGTCTGTAATCAGGCCAGTAGGAGCTATGTGATTTGAGACAAATTATTTACTTCTCTAAGCCTGTTTTCTCAACTGCAAAATGGAATGGGAATAATAATTACAGAATTAATGTTATGAGAACTGAGATAATCTAGATAAAGATCTTAGCACAATTGTTCACAAAAAGCAATCATTTAACAATTGGTATAATATTAGAATAATTTGTATTTTTATGCCCCTTCTAAATCCCTAAGGACATGCCCCATGTGGTGGCTTTGTCCATCTTGTTACTTGGTGCCAGGTAATAAGAAGTGTGGGTTCTAGTCCAGGTTTCCTGCTGATAAGCTCTGTATTCTTGGATGACTTGCTGCATCTCTTCAGACTAACTAAAACTCAGTCTGCTTTTTATAATCACCATGTGCCAGCAATTCTAAACAATATCGTTGACAAAATCTTCCTCCTTGACTAATCTCATATAGGTCTATGTTCTAAGCAAATGCTGAAGTGACTGTTGAACTTTACTAATATATAAGTATACCTCCAACTAGCACATATTTATTACTTAATAGATATTATATACCACATGGAAGTTAGTTGGGAGGACTTTAGCTATTCAGTTCACCTGGGACAAGTGAAGACTGAACTGTACACTCACCCTTGGAATATGAGTCCATAAAGGCTCCTGCTCACTCTGGCACAATTTGTTCTGCCAGTTCCTCTGCACTGCACATTCCTGCATTTAAACAGTTGATTCAAAATTAACAATAGGAGCATGGGATTGTAAAGATGGGAAAACAGATCTTGAATTCCATCAATTTTGTCCTTGTCTGTGATACATACATGGAGCTTCTATTTGTATTAAACATTTTTCAATACTAGAGATATATGAAAATTGCATGATAGCATTATGATTTCTGGAATTGAGGCACAGTGGGATTTGTTATGACTTTGACAAATTTAATCTTATGTTTTAGACTTTTCCTAATTACTTATATATTACTTATTCCATGTGAAGAAATTTTTCAAAATTAAAATTAATAAAAAGTGTGTTCTCCAATTAACCATGAATCTAGATAGATTGACCCATTATTTAACATAAATATGCAAAGATCAGTTGTGATGAAGTTCAGGCTCAAAAATAACTATAACATTATTCCTTACTATGATAATTAAGTTTCCCTTTTGTACTTGAATATTTATTTTATTTTCTATTTGTTTTCCTAGCATGCTTATCTATAAAATGTTCAGTAACTGAAAATTTTGTATTCTGCATGCTTTTTCAGTTTATGTATATACTTTCTGAGACAAGGTCTTGCTCTGTCTAATTTTTGTATTTTTAGTAGAGACGGGGTCTCCCTATGTTGCCCAGGCCACTCTTGAACTTCTGGACTCAAGTAATCCTTCCACCTTGGCCTCCCAAAGTGCTGCAATTATAGGTTGGGCCACCCCACCCAGCCAACAATTTCCTTATTATTAGAGGAAATAACTTTGGTGTACAGAGAATGGGGCTGTCAAAAGATGATCCAATCCATAGGCCGTATATACTTTGCTGCTGCCTCTGTCAACCAGAAGTAAATGGACTGGACTGGTTCCAGGGTTGAAAAGGAGTGGCCCCTGGGTGAAAGCTAATCTAAAGGTATATTTTGGGGTTTTTTGTGGTGTTTAACCACACAGTAGTGTTCTTTTAAAAATGTATTCATTTTAATTGATACTTAAAAATCAGGGTTCTCATGCGGTGTTAACATTTTCTGACATCTCTTGAAAAATCAGACAATTCAGTCACAATCAATTAGAACTGAGTAGCAATTGCCCCGCTCAGCCTGGCTGTGGCTCTCCAGCAGACTGCATTCATTGCTTCTCCCTTATCACCACCCTGACCCAGAGGCCAACATTTGGACACTTGGTCACCAATTAGCGCGTGGTTTGCCATGAACATGAGTTGAAGGTGTCCCCAACTTGTCTGTCCTCACTTGAGGTTCAGGGTGGCCATATAATTTCCCCCAGGTTACTCAACAGCAAAACTGAAACCATCACCTCAGATCTGAGGTAGAATTCGCAGGTTCTTTCCAATGCACTACCTGCCTATCCTGTGTGTACCAGGATAGTACCAAGACAGTACCACCACACAGCACATGTCAGTGCAACAGCCAGAGGTATGTATATAGAAGACTTGGTCTCAGCATATTGAGATTTTATTTTTCAGAAGAATCATTGCTGGATCAAGTTATGAGCCATATTTTTCTGAGTCCTCTATTCCCCAACCCCTCCACTTCTCCTCCCCTCCCCTTCTCTTTCTTTCAACAAGCACATGTCCCTAGCTGCTTTACTGGGCACCTATGATGTATCAGGTGCTCCCTAATCACTATAACATTTACTGTCCCAACATCCCTGCACTTACACTTTCTCAATTCTATGCACAGTTCTCAAACTGCAAGTTGAGACAACCCGAGCTGCAAAAGTGAACTCACAGAATACTTCAAGTTTCCAAGGGAAATACAGTGACACTCGATGTTTGCTGGACACTACAAACTGCTCGATGTAGTTCATCATTTTAATAGTAGAATCCATTAGATATCACTGAACTTTGCAAAGCTGGTTTTTCTGCTGTTGCTGTAATAAAAAGCAAACACTGTGAGGCCAAGTACAGTGGCTCATGCCTGTAATCCCAGCACTTGGGGAGGCCAAGGTGGGCGGATCATGAGGTCAGGAGTTCGAAACCAGCTTCGCCAACATAGTGAAAGCCTGTCCTACTAAAACTTAGCAGGGCGTGGTGGTGGGTGCCTGTAATCCCAGCTGCTCAGGAGGCTGAGGCAGGAGTATTACTTGAACCCAGGAAGTGAAGGTTGCAGTGAGCAGAGATTGCACCACTGCACTCCAACCCGGGAGAAAATGCAAGACTCCATTTCAAAAAAAAAAAAAAGTAAACACTATATGAAAATTAGTGTGGATTGACCTTATTCCAAAAATCAAGAAATTGTATGGTATCCAAAAGGCACACAAATTCAGTCCATAAGGAATTGTGACTAAGAATAAAATTAAAATTTATTTTTTCTTTCAATTTATGTATATTCTTTTTTTAAATAGCTACTAAGTTGTTGGGACATACTTAATAAGTTTATTTAGACCTAATAAACAGGACTGTAATAAACAGGATTGTTGGTCATTTCTTTTGGTCTAAGGGCACTATGAAAAAAAGTCACTAAGACCCAGACAGAAACAAAAAAGTTTTAGATCTTCTATATAAACACATTTAGAGGTAAGAAATAAGGCCCAGGGAAGTTAAATATCCTTCCCACATGATTAATTCTGAGATTTAAATCCAGAGGTTTCTTATTTCAAAGTCTATGTTCTTTTTACCACCCTCCATTGCCTCCTGCATGTCACACAACAAACCAGGGTCACGGCTGGTCACTGCTTCAAGGGACTCATGAATGCGGTCAAGGGCATCATGGGTGCTGCACCAACGCTTCCAGCAACTTGCTACCCACCCACATTATTTATAACCAACAAGGAACTTCAATTCTGCTTCCCCAATTCTCTGGCTCGTAAGCATACCCCAAACTCAGGTCCCTAAGGAAAAAGAATGTCCCTTATACAAAATAATTCTGCTAATAATGCATGAATTTAGGCAATCTGTCATGAGGCTAGACACGAAGGTGGGGGAAGTTCAGCCAATGAAGCAGGCCCTGAAAAGAAGAACTGGTGTAGTTTCATATCTACCAAGGGGAACGGACACTTCTGATTGTACAAACACCTTAGGAAATTCTCAGACTGAAATGACTAGTATGTTACATGGTGTCAGGCTTCCTTCCAAGGAATGTATGAAACATTAGAGAATTCTTTCTTTTACTACAAATGAATACAACTTCTTCAAAACAAGAAAGTAGCCAAAAGAAAATCCTGATAGCAAAAGTATTAAATCTATTATTAAATGCCACCCCCAAAAAAAAAGTAGTGGCATGCTATATAATCTAATAATGATTTACATTAAGAAGAAAAAGACCAAAAATAATCCAATGAAAATTAACAACAAAAAAAAAAAAAAGCACTAACTATTGTGTTTAAGGAAAGGGAGGAGACTTTTCAAGTGATCAAGTAACCAAAATTCTCATGTCACTTACGTCTTTTGCACCAATACCTCTTTCCCAGCCAATATTTACAATCCAGTGAAGGTTCCCTATGACTAATATAGGATAGAAAAAATATTATTCCCTCTACCCTCCTAGGTTCTCTGGCTGAGGCCCTAAAAATCAGACCAACAAAAGATAAATTAACAGGAAAAAGACAAACAAACGTTTATTAACACGGGTATACACAAAGGAGCGTTCAGTGATGTGTAGCTGAAAGGAGTAAGAATCTGGATTTAGATAGCATCTTAACAGAAGAACGATAAATTTTGAGAGAAGTCACAAAGCAAAGGAAAGGGACTTTGAGTTTCTATAGCTGCAAATTATGTGAAGGGAAATGCATGAGGGAGCTAAGTAATGGAAGACAATAGCTAGTTTAAGTAAAGTCTGTTATGCTTCTCCTGGCTAAGAAAGCTCTAAAGTTGTTTCCAGTGACTAACTTCTATCCTTCCTACTACAAATGGGATAGAGGACACCTTACAAATTTATGTCACACTCTTAGGCAAATAAGGAAAAGGCAGAGAGCTCTCCTTGTATCTGCTTCTTCTCAATTGCCTTCAGCTCAATATGATCCTTATGCCAAAGTGGCATGTTTTGGGGTGGCATACTCTGCTGCCCCTTATTAACTAACTTCACCAAGTAGGAAGAGAAAGCTCATGCCTGGCTGACTGAAAACAGACTGCTGCTGCACTTTCACCTCACACAGGAGGACTCTGAAAGGCGGTGGAGAAAATACTGCTTCCAGTAAGCAGAGCGCTGAGTACATTTGGTATTGATGATGATGATGATAAGCAGTCACCCACCCAGCATGGCAGGGGAGGTAAAGTGATCATAGGTAAGAGTGCATGTTGATTACCGGGCAATCACAAGTTGCTGAGCTGGTTTGTCACATTCTGGATGGAGCAAGATACCAAGATTATAAAATCAGAGACACAGATGTTTGGGAAAGTAGCGCCTGAATGAATTTATGAAATTTTAACCATAAAATGTGTGGATTTTTGCATCTGACATCAATGCCCAAGACAGAACATCTCCTAAGGAGGAAGCACTGAACACCTGTGTGGACAGGATGAGGCATCCAGGGGGGTCAGCCAGCCTGTGTCCTCAGCTACCCAAGGAACATCGCTGGGCCCACAAACTGCATAGCTGTGGTAATAGGCATGGAGGTGACTCATGAGACCCACCACAGTTGACCTAGCCTCTGCTGCTGCTCAAGGTCTGACTTGGCAGCATTAAGGATTCAATCTAAATCCTCAATATGGTACCATCCTTCAATGGCACCAGTCAGTCACTTGGTTACAAGTTAATTAAGTCAAGAACCCTTCTACCCTGTAGGGGACAGCCACTCATGCTTATTAGGACTGACAGGGATTACAGGCATGGGTCTGCCTTCATTGCCCTCAGTGCATCAGTCACAGAAACCCTGCTAAATGTTTAAATCCTCCTATATTTTTTTACCTCAGCAAATACCTTTACCATTGTGCAGATCACATTACCTACCAGTTTTGTATGTCTCTTTCAACATATGTAATCTTCTTGAGGGCAAATTCCAGGGCTTATTCTTCATAAATGCCCCATTTCCACCACAGGGCCAAACCACACAGCATAAGCTTTATAGATATTTGGTAAGTAAACGAAAGAGTGAAAAACTCATGCAGCTGGGCACAATGGCCCATACCTTTAATCCCAATGCTTTGGGAGGCTGAGGTGGGAGGGTCACTTGAGGCCAGGAGTTCAAGACCAGACTGGGCAACATAGCAAGACTGTCTCTACAAAAATAAAAATAAAAAAATAGCTAATGTGGTGGCATGTGCCTGTATTCCCAAGTACTCGGGAGGATCCCTTGAGCTTAGCAGTTTGAGGCTGCAGCAAGCCATGACTGCACCACTGCACTCCAGCCTGGTGATAGAGTAGGATGCTGTCTTTTGGGAAAAAAAAAAAAAGCAAAGAAGGAAGGAAGGAAGCAAGGAAGCAGAAAGACTCATGCAAACACCCAAATGAGGGATACTAAGAGCCATACGTAGAGCAGTAGCAGTGGGTTTGGAGAATCCTCTGTCCTTTGACTCTGAGGGCACACCCCCTCACAGTTACCACACCAAGAGTCAGGGAGCCTTTCATAACTATAATGGGTTCAGGATACAGGGATAATCAGAACAGACAGCAATTTGGTTGGCAAAACCATTTTATTGTATATTCATTATTAATAACCATGATTATCACAATGACACAAAAACCTAGTATTAGAAATCCTGGCCGGGTACAGTGGCTCACACCTGTAATCCCAGTACTTTGGGAGCCCAAAGCAGGTGGATCATCTGAGGTCAGGAGTTCAAGACCAGCCTGGCCAACATGGTTAAACCCTGTCTACTAATAATACAAAAATTATGATAGAATATATTAGGAAAAAAAATTTCAAAAAAAAATACAAAAATTAGCTGGGTGTGGTAGCATGTGCCTGTAATCTTAGCTACTCGGGAGGCTGAGGCAGGAGAATTGCTTGGACCCAGGAGGCAGAGGTTGCAGTGAGCCAAGATCATGCCACTGCACTCCAGCCCAGGCAACAAGAGCAAAACTCCATCTCAAAAAAAAAAAGTCTGTCATTCTGTCATGTGTCTCTATAGTTCTAGCACCTGGCATGACACATACACTAACTATATATGTTTGTAGAATGAACGAAAAATGTCTGAATTACTGAATGAGAAATAATATGGAATATTGAAAGGAATATGAGCTTAACAGAGAAGCAGGCTTGGATTCACACCCAAGCTCCACATGTGTTAACTATGTAACTTTTGGGATGAAATAATGATAACCTCCTGTATCACACAGAACTTATTTGGTCGAAAGTGTCAGAAAACCAGCCCAAACAATCTCAATCACTAACAAACTAAAACTTGGAAATTTTATTGACTTGTATAACTGGGAAATCCATGCAGTGTAACTTCCATCAGGTCTGACTGGAAAAAGGGATTCAAATTCTGTAACTGAAAATCTAATGACCTCTGTTTTGTTTTATTCACAAACATTTTCTCCAGGTCCTAACAAGAACGCCACTATGTGTTCCAAGTTTGTATGGTTCTTGTAACTCATATTGCAGAAAAAGAACAAGACTGGCCAGGCGCAGGGGCTTATGCCTATAAACCCAGGACTTTGGGAGGCCAAGATGGGAAGATCGCTTGAGCTCAGGAGTTGCAGATCAGCCTGGGCAACAGCAAAACCCCATTTCCACTAAAAACACAAAAATTAGCTGGGAGTGGTGGCATACGCCTATAGTCCCAGCTACTCAGGAGGCTGACGTAAAAGGATTTCTTGGGCCTGGGAGGTCAAGACTGCAGTGAGTTATGATCGCATCACTATACTCCAGCCTGGGTAACAAAGCAAGACCCTGTCAAAAAAAAAAAAGAGCATGACCTTCTCTCAGCCATTGTCTACCCCAGAAACAAAAACTGTATATATTACACATGGGGCAAAAGACATATGAGACAGCTCCTGCCTCAAGGACTTCAGAGTCTAAACATATGTGCTAAGGTGTAAATTGTGCTATGGTGAGAGACACGCAAACATTGAAACATGAATAATGTTTCCTTGGGACATGCGGGTGATTCAAGAGGAAGCAACATCTAACATGTAAAAGACAAATGAGATTCTCCAGACAGTTAATTTTTCTGGATAGGGTGCAGTGGGTAGGGAACTCAGAAAGGAGAGTAGGAGAGGCACAGTGTGGCGAATTCAATAAGTCAGATACAGCTTGGTATGATTAAAGCAGTAAGTGGGAAAGCGTGACAGAAAATGAGGCTGGAGAGGTAAATGGTTATCAGATCCTAAAACTCCATTAATGCCACATTAAAATAATTTTGTCTTTATTGTTAGGCTTCAGCTTCACAAATTTAGGGCACTTATACCCTCAAGGGTGAATAGGAGGTGGAAGAAGGATGAGTAATGGAGAGACAAGGTAGGGGCACAGAAAAAGTGGTTCTGAAAAGTGGTTCAGACCCTTAACCAAAAGTGTTTAAGATCATAGACGTGGTTAAGTCTAGATTTATAGACTCAGGCATCAGATTTTGTCTAATTTTAAATCCTAGCTTCAATATTTAGTATCTCATGAGAACTTGAACAAGTTACTAAACCACTCTTTGCCTTGGTTTCCTCATCTGTAAAAATGAGATTAACAACAATAGCTACCTCATAGGCTTGCAAAGATGAAATACTCATAAAGCATTAGAACAGTGCCTCAAAAAAAAAGTTATCATTGTTCCTAAAATATCTGTTTGTTAATTCTTTTATTGTCTTTTGCTTAAAGATTTAGTAATGGAAGCTTTTTAAAATAAAGATATTATTAATTAAAATGTAAAATTGGCATGAATCATTAAAAACAAAGTGTAAGATATCAAAGAACTTTCCCCACCTATGGAGAGATACTTCACGTCACACCCTTAGGATACTCAAGGGCGCCTGAGTAGAGAGGTTTGAGAAGCACAATTATATGAGATAGAAAAAATAACAAGATCCTCATCATGTAATAGAGGCCCAGAGACAGACCAACACATCCCTAGGCATTGGCGAAGTAAAGGGTACCTGAATGAAAAAAGTAAGGAGATAAAAACAGGCAGGAAGAGCTCCCCTTCTCCAAAATGACTCTTACGTATTCACTGATGCTTGACATCTCTTGAAAAGGAGATGACCATCCTTGATTAAAATGTAAGTGGGAGTGTTAATGGAGGCTAAAGATCTTGCTGAGGCATAGATAACCTATATAGATCCTAAGAGCTGACAAAGGAAGAATGAGTCTTGGGGAGCTTAGAAATGTAAGAGGGTAGGGTAATAAACTTCAAGGAATGACTAGGATATGACATAGTATTAGACTTCCTTCCAAGGAATATCATTCAATTCAAAGAATATTTTAATCTCCATCTTGATTTCATTATTGACTCAGCAATCATTCAGGAGCAGGTTATTTGATTTCCAGGTATTTGCATTGTTTTGAGGGTTCCTTTTGTAATTGATTTTCAATTTTATTCCACTGTGGTCTGAGAGAGTACTTGATATAATTTTGATTTTCTTAAATTTACTGTGACTTGTTTTGTGGTCTATCGGATAGTCTATCTTAGAGAATGTTCCATGTTGCTGAAAAGAATGTATATTCTGCAGTTATTGGCTAGACTGTTCTGTAAATATCTGTTAAGTTCATTTGTTGTAGGGTATAGTTTAAGTTTATTGTTTCTTTGTTGACTTTCTGTCTGGATGACCTGTCTAGTGCTGTTAGTGGAATATTAAAGTATCCCACTATTATTGTGTTGCCATGTATCTTATTTCTTAGGTATGGTAGTAATTGTATAAATTTGGGAGCTCCAGTGTTAGGTGCATATATATATTCAGAATTGTGATATTTTCCTGTTGGACTAGTCCTTTTGTCATTACATAATGTCCCTTTTGCCTTTTTTAACTGCTGTTGCTTTAAAACTTGTTTTGTCTGATATAAGAATAGCTACTCCTGCTTGCTTTTGGTATCCATTTGCATGGAATATCTTTTTTCACCCCTTCACCTTAAGTTTGTGTGAGTCCTTAAGTGTTAGGTGAGTCTCCTAAAGACAGCAAAAACTTGGTTGGTGAATTCTTACCTATTCTGTGTCTTTTAAGTGGAGCATGTAGGCTATTTACATTCAATGTTAGTACTGAGATGTGAGGTACTATTCTATTCATTGTGCTATTTGTTACCTGAATACCTTGTTGTTGTTGTTTTCATTGTGTTGTTGTTATATAGGTCCTGTTACATTTATGATTTAAGGAGGTTCTATTTTGGTGTATTTCAAGGATTTGTTTCAAGATTTAGAGCTCCTTTTAGCAGTTCTTGTAGTGCTGGCTTGGCAGTGGTGAATTCTCTCAGCATTTGTTTGTCTGGAAAAGACTGTATCTTTCACTTATAAAGTTTAGTTTCATTGGATACAAAATTCTTGGCTGATAATTGTTTTGTTTAAGGAGACTAAAAATAGGACTCCAATCCCTTCTAGTTTGTAAAGTTCCTGTTGAAAAATCTGCTGTTAATCTGATAGATTTTCCTTTACAAGTTACCTGATGCTTTTGCCACACAGCTCTTAAAATTCTTTCCTTTGTCTTGACTTTAGATAATCTGATGACTATGTGCTTAGGTGATGATCTTTCTGTAATGAATTTCCCAGGTGTCCTTTGGACTTCTTGTATTTGGGTGTATAGATCTCCAACAAGGCCAGGGAAGTTTTGCTTGATTATTTCCTCAAATATGTTTTCCAAACTTTTAGATTTATTTTCTTCCTTGGGAACACCAAAAAATCTTAGGTTTGGATGTTTAACACAGTCCTAAACTTCTTGGAGGCTTTGTTCATTTTTTTAAATTCTTTTTTCTTTGTCTTTAATGGATTGGGTTAATTCAAAAGCCTTGTCTTCAAGCTCTAAAGTTCTTTCTTCTGCTTGTTTGATTCTATTTCTAGGACTTTCCAGTGCATTTTGCATTTCTCTGTATCCTTGATTTCCAGTTGCGACTGTCTTTAATTTATGCTATTTCATTGAGGAATTTTCCTTTCATATCCTTTATCATGTTTTCGATTTCTTTAATTTAGACTTCACCTTTCTCTGGTGCCTCCTTGATTAGCTTAATAATCGACCTTCTGAATTCTTTTTCTGGCAATTCAGAGATTTCATCTTGGTTTAGATCCATTGCTGATGAGCTGTAATGATCTTTTTGAGTGTTAAAGAAACTTGTATTGTCATATTACCAGAAATGTTTTTCTGCTTCTTTCTCATTTGGGTAGACTATGTTGGAGGAAAGATCTGGGAATCAAGGGATGTTGTTCAGATTTTTTTTGTCCCAAGGGGTGCTCCCTTGATGTGGTATTCTCCCCCTTCCCCTAGGAATGGGGTTTCCTGAGAACCAGACTATTAAAATGCATGCTCTGAATGAAGAGACCCCCAAACAGGCTTTGTATGAGCAACATGGCTGTTTATTCACCCAAGTGCAAGTGGGTTGAGTCCGAAAAGAGAGTCAGGGAAGGGCAGTGGGATAGGAGTTGGTTTTATAGGTTTGGGGTAAGCAGTGGAAAGTTACGGAAGTTATAGTTTAGGCTGTTTTGCAAGCTGGGAGGGGGTCGTAGGTTTGCAAGCTGGAAGGGGGTCGTAGGGTCTGGAGTCACAAGGTTGACCAAGTTCGCTTACAAAGTCCAATGGCCTTGTCAATTGAGGCCAGAATAAGAAACAATAGAAGAATGTCTCAAAGTGCTGCAGGGGTTGATCGTTTCTTCCAGGAACTCACCCGGGGTGTACGTACAGGTCACAGAGGTTACCATGCCATTTATGGCACAGTCAGTCAGCCTAAAATACCTTACACAGACTTCAGTGATTATTATTGCTCTCTTGGGTCCAGCCACCCAGTGTAGCTTCTGGGCTCTGGACTGGTACTGGGGAGTGTCTGCAGAGAGTCCTGTGATGTGATGCATCTTCAGGTCTTGCAGCCATATGGATACCAGCATACGGATACCAGCATCTGCTCTGGTGGAAGTAGCCAGGGAGTAAAGTAAACTCTGAGGGTCCTTGGTTGTGCTTTTTGCTTAGTGGGCTGGTTTTGTGTTAGTTGGCTTCCAGCCAGGAGGTGGTGCATTCTACAGTGCATCAGCTGTAGTCATGTAGGGAGGATACAAACATGCCCTAGGGACACCTGGTTAAGTATTCAGGTTTCTCAGGTGATGGGCAGAGCTATAGAGCTCCTAAGAGATTATGACCTTTGTTTTCAACTACCAGGAGAAGTAGAGAAAGACCACCAGGTGGGGGCAGGGTTAGGTGTGTCTGAGCTCCAACTCTCCTTGGGCGGGACTTGGTGCGGCTACTGTTGGGGATGGGAATGTGGTTCCCAGTGGAATGTAGTTATATTCCCAGGGGGATTATGGCTGCCTCTGCTTAGTCATACAGGTCACCAGTGAAGTGTGGGAAAGTCAGCAGTCAGTCACAGGCTGCACGCCACTCCCACTCAGCCTTCAGTCCTAAAGGCCAGTCTCACTCCCACATTGCTCCCTCAACAGCACTGAGTCTATTTTCAGGCAGCCGGTGACCAGGGCTGAGAACCTGCCCAAGACCATGAGCCTCCTTGTTGAGAAAGCAAGCCAACTCACAGTTGTTCAGCGTGTCAGGGAGCCTGCAGAGATAATCCGGTTCCTTCAAAGGGTCTGTGGATTCTCTCAGCTTTCCTGCTATGTTCCTGCCATAGTTCTTGGAGCAAAAATTCATGATGTGAGTCTCCACATGCTACCCCGTCCATCAGAGTAGAAGCTGCAAGCTAGTCCTGCTTCCTACCTGCCATCTTAATCCGGTATCCCTGCCTTAATTTTTTTTATTTTTGTAGAGACCAGGTTTCTCTATGTTGCCCAGGATGGTCTTGAACTTCTGGGTTCAAGTGATCCTCCCACCTCAGTCTCCCAAAGTGCTGGGATTACAGGCAGGAGCCGCTGTGCCCAACCTGAACCCAGTCTTAAACTTGCAAATTCCCTCAACCATAACCACATGAGAAAAATGAGTGAAGACACCACCCTTGCTGAACCACAAATCTGGACTCAAAAGAATCAGAGGGTGTGGTGGTATGGTCCCACCAGAGCCCAGGGGCTGCCCTTTGGACAGATTATCTCTATCCCTCCTCCTCCTGAGTCAGCCCATGCTGTAGGTACTGGGCTTCAAAAATTATTTCTGATTTTAGCTTTGTAAACCGCATAAAGCTATTGATATAAACAATACAATAAAAAGTCCCAATAGATGTTTTGTATATAAACAATGCAATAAGAAGTCTCATAAATGTTTTGGTCCTACGTATCAATCTAGTTAATTTTCAGCATTAATCTAAACATGAGAAAAGAGAGGACAAGGAAAGTCAAATATTCTGAGAGTTTCATTGAAAGACAAAAATATTCTCAGGTAGTCCAAGTAATTACTCAGACAATTTTTGCCATCACAGTTTTAGGCATGATCTGAAGTAAATTATTTGCTTCTATTTTTTAAATCACAAAATAAAATATAGTCATAACTATGATTACCTCTATACAAACTCTAAGGGGAGTTCATGTTACCTGATGTAGCTGAGCAGCTAAGTTCTTGTTTCACCAGTAGGCACAGAGTTTCTCTAGAGAAATAACTGTGTTTGTTTAAAAAAAGCAACAATAAACCTAACTAACTGCTTGCCAATGGAAAAGAAGGTCTTGAAAGCTTGGATTATTAGGAGACAGCCTAGACATTAGTAAAGGGGCCCTAATTTTAAAAAATGAATGAAAGTTCATTGGAAGGAGTGAAGGAATATAGAATAGGAAAAGCCAGGGCAGAAGCAGAAGATCTATTTGGTGAAATATTTTTTTTTAAGGACAGGGAAGCTTAATATTAATTTTTAAGTTATCTACATTATGATCCTGGGCTGAAACTTGCCTCTCCTTACTCCCTACTCACCAGTAAAATCTATTTTACAAAGCTACTTCTTGTGAGTCCATATGGAGGAGGTCAAACATAATATATCCTACTTCAGAGTTCAGGCTGGGGCAAGGATTATTACTTCACTTCCTTTCTGAAGTGTAACTTGTAAAAATTGGCACTAACAGAAAAAATATCTAGCCCCATTGGAAAGTTTCCCTGCCTTTCCTCCTGCAAGCAGGGGAGAGGTACTTAGTTAGGTAACTTCTAAATTCTTCACAGGCTAGAGTTTGAGGGGAAAGGAAGGAATAGACAGAAAGGAAGAACACATAGTTTTGTTTTTGTTTTCTCCCTTTGGTGGTAAAGAAAGCAAGCTTCTGATAGTATGGCATCTGAGGGAAGGCTATAGTTTCTTAGACCATCCTCTCCTTCACTTTCCTCTTACTTTCCTTTCCTCTTTATGCTCCTTCCTCCTGCAGTTCCAGAACTTCCCATCCACTGATGTATGAGCCCCAGGGAAATGACAGCTGCACTGAGACGCAATGTTGCTGCAGCAGTTTACTCGTCGTGTCTTGCAAAAGGCTTAGATGTCACCTTGTTTAGTTGCCTCTCACCCAGAGGGAAGGCCACCCATAACATCAGGTGCATCCACTAAGGTGCTCCACCGCCTTCCCTTTCTCTGCATAAATCCTGCTCTGGAATATAAAATGTTTCCATTTGAAATTAAAATTGTGTTACTTTTCCTATCTGATTTACCCTATTTCAATTTTCATGACTTTTTTCCCCATGAATCTGTTCTGTTGTTCATACTGTATACCCAAAGATTTTATTGATATAAAGACCATGTACTTTTCTTGTTTAAAAAGTTAATAGCTTCTACAGTAAGGAGATTACTTTGGTTGATTATTAAAACAAATCACATTGAAATATCTAAGATAGTTACCTCTTTGTGTCTCAGAAAACATTGATACCAACAAAATTGGAACTCAACCATTTAAACCTTGTATTTTTCCTTTATATGTGTCTGATTGCCACGCTAGGTTCATAGATAGGGAAAAAAGGATATTACAGTACATAAAAACTTTCAGCATAATAATGAGAACAATGACATCAATACTAGCTAGCATTTACTAAGCTTTTACTGTGCTTCAAAAACACTGCTAAGTCTTTTACACACTTAATTCTCTCATTTAATTCTCACCACTGCCCTAAGGAAAAGTACTATTTCCATTTTTCAGATAATGAAGGTGAATTTCAGAAAGATTAAATATTTGGTCACTGTGACACAGAAGGAATCTAACCAGGACTGAATGACTCTCCTTTAACATAATTACAAATTAAGTCAGTCTGGTCAGATCACTAAAGCAGAAAATCACACTACAGCACGGGGAAATCAAAGGTATATAAAGGAAAAGGATCAGAATCAAAGTATCTGGAACAATGAACTAAACATAATACCTAAAACCATCAAACTCTTAGGAGAAAATGTAGAAATGAATCTTTGTGACCTTGGATTTGGCAGCTGATTCTTAGATGTGACACCAAATGCATGAGCAACCAAGGAAAAAAATAGATAAATTGGACTTCATCAAAATTAGAAACTTTTGTTGATCAAAAGACATTATCAAGAAAGTAAAAGACAATCCAGAGAAATTTGCAAAATATTTGCAAATCACATATCCAATAAAGGTTTGATACACAGAATATATAAGGAACTCCTACAACTCAATAAAAAAAAGTCAAACAACCCAATTAAAACAATGAGCAAATGACTTCAATAGAACTTTATCCAATGATATACAAATGGACAACAGGCATGTGAAAAGATGTGTAGCATTATTCATTGGTCACTAGGGAAATACAAATAAAAAAACCGTAAGATACAACTTCACACCTACTTAGACAGTCATGATAATTTAAAAAAAATAAAAATTAAATTAAAAATAACAAATGTTATTTTGAATACAGAGGATACAGTGAAATTGAAATCTTAGCACATTGCTGGTGGGAATGTGAAATGGTATAGCCACTATAGAAACCAGTTTAATGGCTCCTCAAAAAGTTAAACCTAGAATTACCATATGACCCAGCAATTCTACTCCCAGGTATATACGCAAAGCAATTGAAAACAAAAATTCAAACAGGTATTTGCACACCAGTGATCACTGTACAATTAACTATGCAGAACAGCCAAAAGCTGACATCTACTTAAGTGCCCATGGATAGATGAATGAATAAACAAAATATGTTCTCTCCATACAATGGAATATTACATAGCCATCTAAAAAGAGTGAAATTCTGACACATGCTACTACAACATAGGTAAACCTTGAAAACATTGTGCTGAGTGAAATAATCCATACACAAAAGGACACCTATTGTATGGTTACATTTATAGGATGTACCTCAAAGAGTCAGATTCACAGAGAAAGAGAGCAGAGTAGAGATTACCCGAGTCTGGAGGGAGAGGGCAGAAGAGAGCTATTTGTTCATGAATACAGAGTTTCTCACTGGGATGGCAAAATAGCTCTCAAATGGATACTGGTGTTAGTTATACAATACTGTGAATGTACTTAATGACACTGAACTGTACACTTAAAAATAGTTAAAGTGATAGATTTTATATGAGTATATTTTACCAGTTAAGAAAACATAGTTTTCTTCCTTAAAAATAAGTCACTCATAACCTATAGACCAGATCACTCTCATCAGCTCCAGACCTGATTCCCAGCTGAAACCTTGAACCCAGCGTCCAGGGGTTCATACTGTCTTTGAATTCCCACAACCAAGTTTGTTTCCCTCACAAAACCAACTCCTAGTTTCTTTTCCTGTAAGCCATGTTTCCATATTAACAGCACTACCACCCACCAAGTCTATTAGGCTCAGATCATCCTTGATTTTCTTCTCATTCCTGCAACCAATCATCTCCCAAGTTTTGGTTTTGTTTTGTTTTTATCAAATCTACCTTCTAGATATGTCTTGAATTTCCTTCCTCGTTTTCATCACTATGGTGACAATCTAGTTTAGGGCCTCATCTTCCCCCTCTTTCACCTGAGTTATTATAATAACTTTTTGCTTGGTCTATCTGCCTCTCCAATATTACTCTACAGAGCATCATCTCATCTTCCACAATGTCTTTACAACCACCACTAGCATTTTCTCACAGCATTACAAATCTCGCCATGCTTCTTTCTTCCTTCAAAACATTCTTTGATGCACTTAGGATAAAGTCCAAACTCCCTGGCACATGAGGCTCGTTCTCAACAACTTGACCCCCACTTGCTTTTCCAGCCACTTACCATCCCCCACCACAGCCATAGTGACTGCTCACCGTACTATATCCATGCTCTTTTCCCATGTCTTCTTCCTGGAATGCCCTTTTCCAAGGGAACTCCTAGTTACCCTCCAAAATCCAGCCAAAATGCCACCTTTTATATGGATTACTTCTCAATTCCCACAAGAAGGATTAGCTGTTCCCTTCTCTTTGGTAGCTTTGCACATTGTAAGCAAGTGTCACTTTGTTTTAAGAGTATTTACCTCCTGATATTGCTACCCCAGAGCATGAGCTTCTAAAGGCTGGAACTGGGGCTTGATTTCACTGGGTCTTTTTTCACTAATTACAGTTTAGACGAACAAGAAATTTCTTTGTCCTTATTCAAAAGTGAATATTGAAGGGAGTTACTAAAATTCATTTAAAGTGTTTATAATTTCTAATGCTCTTTGAATTGCTAAAAGTAAACAGAAATATAAAATACAAAATCTAGAAATGCCTTTTTTAAGACTTTATTTTGTTAAGGCAGTTTAAGATCACAGCAATATTAAAAGGAAAGTAAAGAAATATCCCATATTCTCCTGCTACCACGCATGCATAGCCTCCCCCATTATCAACATTTACCACCAGAAGGGTACGTGTATGTGTGTATGTGTGTGTGTGTGTGTGTGTGTGTGTGTGTGTGTGTGTGTGTGTGTGTGTTTTGGGTTTGTTGGTTGGTTGGTTTCGAGACAGAGTCTTACTCTGTTGCCCAGGCTAGAGTGCAGAGGTATGATGATTTCGGCTCACTGCAACCTCTGCCTCCTGGGTTCAGGTGATTCTCCTGCCTCAGCCTCCTGAGCAGCTAGGATTACAGGCGCCCGCCACCACACCTAGCTAATTTTTATATTTTTAGTAGAAACAGCATTTCACCATGTTGGCCAGGCTGGTCTCAAACTCCTGACCTCAGGTGATCCACCTGCCTTGGCCTCCCAAAGTGCTGGGACTACAGGCATGAGCCACCGTGCCCGGCCTACATTTGCTAAAATTGATGAACCTACACTGACACATTATAATCACCCAAAGACCACTGCATTCGGGTTCACTCTTGATGTTGTACATTCTACGTGTTTGGACAAATGTAAAATGATGTGAATCCAACCTTATAGTATTATACAGAATAGATTCACTGCCCCACAAATTCTCTGTGCTTTGCCTATTCATCCTCCCCATCCTACTTCCAGCCCACACAACTACTGATATCTTTACCTATCTTTGCCTTTTCCAGAATGTCATATAGTTGGACTCATACACTAAATAGCCCTGCAGATTGTTCCTTTCACTTAATAATATTCATTTAAGATTCCTCCATGTATATTTATGGTTTCACAGCTCATTTCTTTTTAGCACTGAATAATATTTCATTGTCTGAGTGTCCCATAGTACATGTATTCATTCACCTACTGAACGACATCTTATTTGCTTTCAAGTTTGAGCAATTATGAATAAAGCTGCTATAAACATCCATATGTAGGTTTTTGTGTAAATATATATTTTTATCTCCTTTAGGTAAACACCAAGGAGCACCACTGCTGAATCATATGGTAGGAGCATGTTTAGTTTTGAAAGAAACCATCAAACTGTCTTCCAAGGTGGCTGCACCATTTTTTATTTCCACTAAAACAGCCTGCATTTGCCACCATCAGTGTTCTGGATTTTGGCCTTTCTAATAGGTGTATAGTGGTATCTCATCACTGTTTTGATTTGCTTTTCCCCAGTGACATGTGATGTGAGGAATCTTTTCATATGTTTATTCACTCTCTGTATATCTTTTGTGGTAAGATGTCTATTAAGGTTTCTGGCCCATTTTTAAAATCAAGTTGTTTGTGTTATTATTGTTGAGTTTTAAAAGTTAGTTATATATTTTGGATAGCAGTCCTTTATTGGATGTGTCTTTTTTTTTTTTTTTTTTTTTTTTTGAGAGAGAGAGAGAGAGACCCAGGTTGGAGTACAATGGAATGATCTCAGCTCACTGGAACCTCTGCCTCTGGGTTCAAGCAGTTTTCATGCCTCAGCCTCCTGAGTAGCTAAGACTACAGGTGTGTACCATCATGCTTGGCTAATTTTTGTATTTTTATTAGAGACAGAGTTTGCCATGTTTCCCAGATGGTATCAAACTCCTGAGCTCAGGCAATCTGCTGGCCTTGGCTTCCCAAAGTGCTAGGATTACAGTCATGGGCCACTGCACCTGGCCGTGGATGTGTCTTTGCATTTATTTTCACCCAATTTGTGGCTTATGTGCTCATTCACTTGAGGAAATGCCTTTTGATTTTAATTCAGTGCAAATATTACTAAAAAAAAAAAAACCTGATATTTTATTTTTAGCTGATTCAAGTAAAGTTCATATTCATTATTCTACAAATACTTATTATGCACCCTATCATATGTCAAACTCTGACTAAGGATACCAATTACGCTAGTTCAACTGTGACCATACAGAATCAAGGTATCTCTGTAAAGAGAGCAAATTTAATTAACCGATCTGAAAATTTTACCTTGCTGGCTCACAGTGATCAATTACCAGGTAATTTAAGTGATGTGTGACTAATTAAATTTTTTAGCTTCAGTATATTTGGAGTGTTTCCCATGATGTATTAGAGTCAAAAGCCATGGTGCTCTCCCAAGAAATGTATAATATAATAAAGGAAACAGACCTATTATAAAAATGAATAGGCAGTGCGGTGGGATTAAAAAAAAAAAAAAAAAGCACTGAGCTTTTTCTGTGTGACCTGGAAGTATAAGTTAAATTGTCATTTTGGCCTCAGTTTAATCTTTAGTAAGAATGGAGTCATTGGGCTAGAACTTGTAGGTAGTGGGTCCTTACTGCTATATGTAAAACAACGATTTCATGCATTAAGGACCAATGCATCCCTACTTGTAGCTGGGTAGCAGCCAGAGTCAGAGTGACTGGAAGAAAAAAATTGTATACAATGATTTCCAAGTTGAAAGTCTAGCCTTGGAAGAATCTGTTACTATAAAATGAGAAGCAGAATGAGTAAGTCAGTTGAACAGTTAAGCTCATGCTTGCAGATATTTGTTTGCTTGGTATTTTTTCATGTTTAATTCAAGAAGAATCAGAAGCAGTGTTCACCATTAAGAAAAGACATACACTGATTAAAAGGAGACCCAAAGAAGAGAATTATCGCTACTCTGCTAAGGAACCTGGAAGGTCAGGGGACATAGCACAGTTCTATGGTG
This sequence comes from Alouatta palliata, assembly GCA_004027835.1. Lineage (NCBI taxonomy): Eukaryota > Metazoa > Chordata > Mammalia > Primates > Atelidae > Alouatta > Alouatta palliata. Next base: position 29,263 of record PVKV010013113.1, on the reverse strand, counting down.
GCCACTAATCCAGCCATACAGCAGCATTTCCATCTGTCTCTTGCCATCATTCCCCTCTATAAAGAACCACGGGATGTTGGCGATGTTTTATTTCTTGACTTTGGTGACTGTTATAGTCACCAAATACTGTTAATTAAGCAAATACAGTATTTCTTTAATTATTTCATTATTTATATGTTTTGTGCACTTTTCCATACCTTTCAATTTAAAAAAAAAATCCTTTAAAAATATATGGTATAATAATGTTCTGAATGATGCTCACCCACATTTTAAATTGAGAAGACCTATGTGAGTAGTCATTTGACTTTGGCAAACAAATGAGTTTTCTCATGGATTCAATTCATGCAGCAGACAGAAAAAAAAAAAATCCTTTGAAAGACAAATACATTGTGTGCTTCCTGCCAATAAGGATATAATACTTCCTCGTTTTAGTTAATGAAAAATAACACATACTTTCAAAGTTCTGTCGACTCTAAAAAGAAAGAAAACACTCAAATGAGTCACCCGTTTCCACATTCAGGGCTGAGAAGCTATATAAATTTCTGCAGCCTCTAGCAGAAAACACCAAATCAACCATAGGTCCAAGAACAATTGTCTCTGGATGGCAGCTATGCGACTCACCGTGCTGTGCGCTGTGTACCTGCTGCCTGGCAGCCTGGCCCTGCCGCTGCCTCGAGAGGCGGGAGGCATGAGTGAGCTACAGTGGGAACAGGCTCAGGTATGTCACAGCCCACTTACCTGGGGTTCCATTCTTTTGCCATCTACATTAAGAAATGTGTTTTTCAATTATTTCCCCTCCCATGTTAGTACTGCAGTAGAATTTTCTTTGGGGTAGCTTTTCTGATTATAAAAGCAATTTATGTTTTCATCAAGTAGCCATTAAGAGCAGGTTTCAGAGTCTGCTAAAATACGGCTTGAGTTCCAACCCCCATTCACTATGTAGATAGACTCTGGAAGGTCATCAAACTTCCCCTAAGCTTCAGGTTTCCAATTTGCAAATTGGAGATAAGAATGGTATCAACCAAATGAGGGTTGTAAAGCATTTTACACAGTGTTGAATGAAAGCATTCAACACAATACTACCTGAAACATTGTTTAAATTAAGTTCTTATTATTATAACTTGAGATTATTTTTCTATAGTACACAGAATGTTGCCTCTTAAGATACAACTTGTAAATATCTCCATTACTGTTTGTAACTGAGATATCTGAAGTCAGAAAATGTGGATAGAAATTACAATTCTCTCACAAGCCAATGAGGAACTTCTGACTTTATTTTCTCATGTGTCCAGAAGAAATAATAATACTATGTGTTTTATACCTCATGGGGTATTCTAAAAGTAAACGAGGTGATAACAAAACAATTAGCATGTATGTAACAATTGTAGATTATAAAGTACTTACATATACATTGTATCATTTAATCCTTAGTTCTATAAAAAGAAGAAACCAAAGTTGATTTGCATGCTTATTAGTGGTAGAGATGGGAATCAAGGACAAGTGCTTCTGATTCAAAAATCAAGTTTTTTCCAAAATGCTTCTTTTTTTTTTTTTTTTTTTTTTTTGAGACAGAGTCTCACTCTTTCACCAGGCACCAGGCTGGAGTGCAGTGGCGCAATCTCGGCTCACTGCAACCTCCACCTCCTAGCTTCAAGCAATTCTCCTGCCTCAATTCCTGAGTAGCTGGGACCACAGGCACACGCCACCATGGCCAGCTAATTTTTGTTTTTTAGTAGAGATGGGGTTTCACTATATTGGCCAGGATAGTCTCGATCTCTTGACCTCATGATCTGCCCACCTCGGCCTCCCAAAGTGCTGGGATTACAGGAGTGAGCCACCGAGCCTGGCCCTCCAATATGCTTTTTACTAAGCAGCTTAATAAATATAAGCAGTCTACTAATTATTATATGGTCAACTAATGAGACGATTACTCATAAGTATTATTTGTAAATTGAGGCTTTAAACATAAGAAAAGTCAAGTTTTAATTCACATTAACTCAGACTTTTAAAAAGTTCCAGTAATAAGATAGACTGAAATTATATGAAATTACTGATATTTAACTTTTAAAATGTCCAAAACAATAATTTTGTATGGTTCCACCTAATGAATTATCCAGAAAGAGTACTTTGCATTTAATTTCTTTCTTCTTCTTCTTTCTTTTCTAAGTTTGCCTTAATTTGCTTTAAGTCAGTGCATTTAGTTTCTTTACCTAGAGAGCAAGTTGGCAAAAACTTTCTTTACTTGGAGGGAAATTAGCTAGGTTTAACAAAGAGCAGGAAAAGTCAACTCAACAATACAGATTTCTTCCAGAGGGTATAAGGGATTAAATGGGTTATTTTTTTTTATCAGTTATCAATTGTCATGGATGAACAGTAAGTATCTGTTGTATTTAACGAAACACAATTGTTGGTAACAGGATAAGATGGTACAATATTAATAAGATTTCTTAAATTAACTGCATATTCCTGAGAGGTCCTAATACAGGTCACCATTACCATCTACTCCAAATAAACTGCAAATTAGTAAGCCAATGTTAAATCATTTTAACAACAATACTACCATGTACCATATAACCCTACACATATTTCTAATGTACAGAATTCAGAACACTTGAGCTCAAATACTGGCTCTTTCAGTTACTCACGAGGTGATCTTGTGCCATTTATTTCACTTGTCTGAGCTGTGTTTCTTCATATATAAAATAGGGATAACAATGCCATACCTGTTTCATGGGGTGGTTATGAGGTTTAAATAAAATAAATATGTAAGTTTCTGGCACTAGTAACTGCTTAAAAATGTTCCTGTGAGGTTGCTACTATTGTTAGTTCATTCAGTTTTGTTTTTATTGTATTTGTGCTGCTGGATTCCCACTCTCACATCCAAATACTGAGAACCTTCAAGAAATTCCCAAGAACCCCAACTTACATGGAATGGACCTGGGAGACCTACTGTATCCTGCAATCACCCAAAGTGGGTTTGACTAGAGATATAACAGCCGAAAGAGGAACTGGGAACGGAATGAGCAGAAAGAGAGAAAAGAAGGCCTAGGAGTCAGCAAAGTCAGGCCCAGTTCTGCTACTAATTTAATGTGTGAGCCTGGGCACATACATCATTTAGCTGCTATGAGCTTTGATTCCTTCACCAGATTGCTAAATTGAACTATTTAATAATTTCCTAATATCTTTTCCCAGAACTAAAATTTTAAGACCCTTTAACTTTTAGCTGGAACCACATCTCAGCTGAGCCTTAGATAGGGCTGGTTGACCTCAGATCTCTCCGACAGGGTCTATGATAACACTGAGGAAAGTTCCCAGTCACACCCCTGAGGACACACTGGTACATGCCACCTGATTGCTCTCACAAACATCTAGGCTTTATAAAGCGTATGGTGTGTTTCTCCCCAAAACATTTAACGGGATTTTTAAAAAATTGAGGGATTCTTTTCTTTTGCTCACAAAATGGCATACCAGTGCTTCATTAGTAATATTAAATTTTCTCCTCACTAATGCACACTTATTTTACTCAGTGACATTGTAATTATTCTGTCTTCAAATCATTATTTGAATTCACAGGAACCTAAGGCAAGAGATGTATAGGCTTCTAAGATAAAAGAAGATAATAAACAAGAACTATAGATTAATTGCTCTCTTTTTAATAGGATTATCTCAAGAAATTTTATCTCTATGACTCAAAAACAAATAAAGCCAACAATTTAGAAGCCAAACTCAAGGAGATGCAAAAATTCTTTGGCCTGCCTATAACTGGAATGTTAAACTCCCACATCATAGAAATAATGAAGAAGCCCAGATGTGGAGTGCCAGATGTTGCAGAATACTCACTATTTCCAGATAACTCAAAATGGACTTCCAGAGTAGTCACCTACAGGTTAGTTTTGCTCTAGCTCATTTTGGAAAAAACAAGGAAGGCTGTTTCCAAAGAGGTCAAATACTGTTTTCTTGTTTGCTACTAGGATCATATCATATACTCGAGACTTACCACATACTACAGTGGAACGATTAGTGTCAAAGGCTTTAAACATGTGGGGCAAAGAGATCCCCTTGCGTTTCAGGAAAATTCTATGGGGAACTGCTGACATCATGATTGGCTTTGCAAGAGGAGGTAAGAAAGATTCCTGTAGGCTAATACTGTGTCCTGTTTTATTTGTTCATTGTTTATATCAGTGCTCTTTTCTTAAGAGGATTAAAAACCTTTAATGAGAGATGACAGATAGATAGATAAAGAGACAGACAATAGATTTAGCAATTTTATTACAATTTGTATAATCTGATAATGTAGAGCCACTTTTAATAGCAGCAGTTGGCAAACTAGAACCCATGAGCCTAATCCAGCTCACCTTCTGTTTCTGTAAATAAAGTTCTACTGGAACACAGTCAGGCTTCTTCATTTCCCTATCATCTATGACTGACTGCAGTTAGGCTGCAACTGTGACAGAGACCATCAAGTTTACAAAGCTTAAACACTTGTTATCTGATCCTTTATAGAAAAAGTTTGCCAACTCTTGTTTTGTAAAGTGAATTATTATTTATATATACAGTCATGCACTGCTTAACAATGGGAATACAGCCGGGCGCGGTGGCTCACGCCTGTAATCCCAGCACTTTGGGAGGCCGAGGCGGGTGGATCACGAGGTCAAGAGATCGAGACCATCCTGGTCAACATGGTGAAAGCCAGTCTCTACTAAAAATACAAAAATTAGCTGGGCATGGTGGCACGTGCCTGTAGTCCCAGCTGCTCGGGAGGCTGAGGCAGGAGAATTGCTTGAACCCAGGAGGCGGAGGTTGCGGTGAGCTGAGGTCGTGCCATTGCACTCCAGCCTGGGTAACAAGAGCTAAACTCCGTCTCAAAAACAAAAAACAAAAAAAAAAAAAACAATGGGAATACATTCTGAGAAATGAGACCTTTGGCAATCTTGTCATTGTGCTAATACCATAGAGTACACTTACACAAACCCAGGTGATACAGCCTTCTATCCACCTAGGCTATATAGTATAGCCTATTGCTCCTAGGCTATAAATCTATACAGCATGTTACATAACACAATGATACAAGTTACATAACACAAATACACAAGTATTTGTGTGTCTAAACATATTTAAACATTGAAAACGTAATGCATTGCGCTATGACATTACCACAGCTACTATATCACTAGGTGACAGGAATTTTTCAGCTCCATTATAATCTTATGGGACCATTGTTGTATATGTGGTCTGTTGACTGAAAGATCATTATGCAGCACATGACTATATGTTTACAATATATCTTGCTAACATCAATATTAAATCAGTTACAGCTTCCAAAGGCCTCAAGAGGCCCCTGAGAAGTGGTATAGTCCTATGAGCTGTTGCTAACGCCCTTCATGTTGCAAGGAAGTAGGAAATGGAAACTTTCATATTAAAGAGCTTAAAAATATATAACCCAGCAGGGTGTGGTGGCTCACGCCTGTAATCCCAGCACTTTGGGAGGCCGAGGCAAGTGGATCATCTGCAGTAAGGAGTTTGAGACCAGCCTGGCCGACATAGTGAAACCCTGTTTCTACTAAAACAAAAATTAGCTGGGCGTGGTGATGCATGCCTGCAATCCCAGCTACTTGGAAAGCTGAAGCAAGAGAATCATTTGAACCCATGAGGCGGAGGTTGCAGTAAGCCAAGATCACACCACTGTACATATATAAATATATGTATATATACACACACAGTATATATACACTGTATGTGTATATAGATATATTTGCATATGGGTTTTTCTATATATAAAACCCATATACATAAACTGTTCTTTTTTTTTTTAATCTTTTTTTTTTTTTTAAGACAGGGTTTCACCATGTTGGTCAGGCTGGTCTTGAACTCCTGACCTCAGGTGATCCGCCCGCCTTGGCCTCCAAAGTTCTTGGATTACAGGGGTGAGCCACCATGCCCGGCCCAAATGTTCTTAATTGCTAGTATTTCATGGTGCAAATTTAGAGAAAAATGTTACCCATTTCGGTCTGTTCTATGTGCAACTGCCTGGCTACTGTAGTGGAAATCTGAACTTCAACCCACAATATTGACAACACTGAAGCAAATATTATGGGAAAGCACTAATCACAGCAATACAAGTTTTTTAAGAGCAAGATAAACTGGACTGGCCTCATATCACCTTGAAGATGACTAGCTCTGCATCACAAATAAAAAGACTATCAAAAGCTATTTTAAGAGATCTTGAGTATGGTTCTCTAAGAGACTGTGCCCATAAAGAATAAGCTAGGTTTTTAAGAAAATAAAAAAAAAAAAAACCATATGAAATGCTGCACAAATTACTTGCCAAATGCAGTATTCACATTCATTCTCCCCCCAACACCCTTTGGCCAAGCAAAGTGGTCAAATTTAACAAAAGTTTAAATGCAACCATAAGTTAGATACAACTGCATTTTAAGTCCTGTATTCAGAAAGCTTTCAATATATGGTGATTATCAGTGACGAGCAATGGTTCTGTGAAAGGAAAAGTGTCTGGGCCAGAAAAGCACCCAAACTACCCTGTGAATGCAACTGACAGTGTCTAACAACAATGCCAGCTACTAGCTACTTGGACTGGGCTGATTTTTGGTTGGTTGTTTTGTTTGTTTGTTTGCTTGCTTGCTTGTTTGTTTGTTTCTTTTTTCTGAGATGGAGTTTTGCTCTTGTCACCCAGGCTGGAGTGCAGCGGCACAATCTCGGCTCATTGCAACTTTCAACTCCTGAGTTCAAGCGATTCTCCAGCCCTCAGCCTCGCGAGTAGCTGGGATAACAGGCGTGTGCCATCACGTCCGGCTAATGTTTGTATTTTTAGTAGAGACAGGGTTTCGCCATATTGGCCAGACTGGTCTGGAACTCCTGACCTCAGGGGATCTACCTCCCTCGGCCTCCCAAAGTGCAGAGATTACAGGCATGAGCCACCATGCCTGGCCTGTACTGGGCTGCTTTTTCTAGTCTCAACAATCATGTATACTGAAAAGATAAAATGACTGGAAAAGAAAAAAATCAGTCACTAAGAACAATCACTCCTTTTCTTTCAGCTCATGGGGACCCCTACCCATTTGATGGGCCAGGAAACATACTGGCTCATGCCTTTGCACCTGGGCCAGGTCTCGGAGGAGATGCTCACTTCGATGAAGATGAACGCTGGACAGATGGTAGCAGTCTAGGTATAGCATTCCATGTCTCTACTACTCCACATCCTTTTTAAAATCCTGGACTTACACTAACTTTAATAATTACTTTAATTTTTAATAAGTATTGATCCCTTGCTAAGTGCCAAACACTGAACTATATGCCTGAAATGCATTATTTCATGTGATATACTCATAATGCTACACAACAGAAGGTGGATACTCAGGCTATGGAGTCAAGCAGCATCAGTCCAATTTTCTGTGCATCTACCAATTACTCTGTGTCACTGGGCAAGTTACTGAACTTCTCTGAGCCTCAGTTTCCTCCTCTGTGTAATGGGAATATAAATAGTTCCCACATCAAGGGTTATTTAAATTAAATGAAATAATGTTCATACAGTACTTGAAATGTATTAATAATTCAATAAATTATAGCTCCTCCTTCATATTTCCAAAAAATACATGCCTCAAATGGAAAAGAAAGAGAAGCAGAAACTATGATATTTAAGAAGTATATGAAATTCTGGAATTACTATTTTCCAAAAAGAACCAACTCCATGACTTAGTCTATCATATTTATCATTTTACACAGTAGAATATTACAGGCACATCAGAGAACTAATAGAAAAGAGCTCTGGGCTATCATCTGGCCATAAAAGGAAATTTGTACTTGTGTTTGGCAAAGAGAATTCACTATAGTTTGCTGCCTTGCTATGAAAATCTATGTAAAATTGCGATGCTGCCTCCCATTCACATCTGGCATATCCTTTCATTCTTTTTTCCTCCCACTCAAGATAGGTTAAAGGCAGCTTCCTTCAATTCAGTGCAACACCACCAAAGCTCTGGCCGCTCCTCAAATTCACAGGCTCACACCTTCCACATGCTTGCAAAGCCTTTCAATAAGTCTGAGGGAGAGCAAATGATGTATGTAATACAAGCTAATGAATCAAAATCAAAAACAAAGCCCAGCTTTGCCTGGAGATCCTATACCTTTCAATCTTGGCTTTCTCAAAGCCAACTCTCTCTCTTCTGATATGCAGAGTCACTAACATTTATTGAATGGTCATGACTCCCAAATACTGAGAAACTCTAGTTATCATAACAAATCTATAGGGCAGGAATTACTGTCTCTGTTTAACAGGTGAGAAAGTGAGACTCAGCAACATCAATTAATTTGCCCAGAGTTGTCCAGCTAGTAAGGAGTGGAGCTACATTTCAAACCTAGATCTTAGTGCTTTAAAACCTTTGCTTTCCACTACAGACTACTGCTGCCTGAGTGAAAGAAGCAAATAGAAAAACATTACGCATTTTTAAGAAGAAGTGGTGATGAGATTAAACCACTGCTATTCAGATTATCCTTCTAACCCCTCTCCACTTTTGAAAGTCTAGAAACAAGTAAGCTACTGAGGGCTAAGAATTAGGTATTTTTCTTTAATTATGATATCATATATTATATATAATATATAATGTATGCAGTTATTTTTATCATTATGGTTTGTCACTTCTTCGGTTGTAGGAATTAACTTTCTGTATGCTGCAACTCATGAACTTGGCCATTCTCTGGGTATGGGACATTCCTCTGATCCTAATGCGGTGATGTATCCAACCTATGGAAGTGGAGATCCACAACATTTTAAACTTTCCCAGGATGATATTAAAGGCATTCAGAAACTATATGGTAATATTTATTATTTTAAATAAGAAGATTTCACATTTTCTTTTTAGAGTGGGGTAGGAAAAGAAAGGCTAGGAAATGGGTATTTACCTGGAAAACCACACTGGAACTTATTATCAAAAAGCCTATTGGGCCGGGCATGGTGGCTCATGCCTGTAATCCCAGCACTTCGGGAGGCCGAGGCAGGCGGATCATCTGAGGTCGGGAGTTCGAGACCAGCCTGACCAACGTGGAGAAACCCTGTCTCAAAAATAAATAAATAATAAATAATAAAAGAAAAAGAAAAAGCCTATTGAGGGGAGGAATTAGGGAACTTATTAGATACTCAAAATTTAACTAGGCTGTGTCATACTATGAAGATGTTGATTGTGAGTTTCAGTAACATAATATATTATGTGGTAAAATTATACAAATAATATTGTCAAGATTTTCTTCAAGCTGTCACCCATTGCTCTTCATCTCTCAGTTTAAATAGTTTAGGAGAGTGTCCCCTATAGGGGTGGACGGAAGGGACAAAACACCTTTCTTCATCGGTGCCCACTCCTAAGGATTCAACCCTAAAAATTAAGATTGACCCAACTCTTCCTGTTTGCATATACATGTAGAGAAAGTGGTTAACCATGGACAACAACTGCTTATCATTTTGTGGTCTTGACACTTATGTATATCCCATGTCCCAATCTATACTTTTTTTGTTTAATCAAAATTCCAAATTCAGTTTTTTTTAAGTGTACTGATTTGTATTTACTGTATTGAGTCAGCCAAAAGTAGTATTTGAGAAAGAAATCAGAGGACAAGAATAAAAAGCTCTGTCTCTGGATAAAGATAAGGAAAGTAAGGTTCAAAGAGGCTAAGTAGACTGTCCAAGGTCATGTGACTGTTGAGTGCTTCAGCCATGATTCCAAGTTAGAGCTATGTGACTTCATACTCTCTCTACTACATACTCCTGCCTATCAGTGCCCAGTAAGCTTTTTATCCTAGTAAACATAAAAGAATACAGGATGACATCTTTAAATCCGCAGATAGAACTAAACCTATCCAGTAAAAATATCAGGATGAAGAGAATACACTACAAAAAGATCACATAAGAGTCTTCGAATGCTCACATGAGCAACAAGAGTGCTTCCACATAATAGAGGACTGTCCTCAAGGGAGAAATATTCCAGTAAGACAACGAATTTCAGATATCAGTTCAACCTAGAATTTACTATAACTCAGCATGTCCCAAACTGTATTCCCAGAACTCTAGTCCTACAGGACGATTCCCAGAAAAGGAGGCAAGGGAGAAATAAGTTCAAGAAACACAACCTACTATATTTCAGGTGCACAGAATATTAGAGAGTATAGAGTATTGAACAAACATTTAACTCAGTGTTTCCTAAGTTATAATCCTTTTTATAGGTCTCAATGAGTGTTCAAAACCCATAAAATAGCACTTCAGAGAACACACTTTGGAAAATGCTGTGTAAATATTCCCAAAAGATCTGACTGAAAGAACCACTGCCGTCCAAAAGACTCACAAAATACTGACCATTGTTAGTAAAATTACCACCAACAAAACTGAAAATACTACCCTCCCCTTAAATAAAACTGTGGAGCTCATGGAATATTCCACAGCAGTCTATAAGTATTTTAGAACCTTAAGAAAAATACAAGGCCGGGCGTGGTGGTTCACGCCTGTAATCCCAGCACTTTGGGAGGCCGAGGTGGGTAGATCACCTGAGGTCAGAAGTTCAAAACCACCCTGACCAACAAGGTGAAACCCCGTCTCTATAAAAAAAAAAAAAGAAAAATACAAAGAGACTAAAGATCTGAGGCATAATGATTAAATTTAACAGAAAGAAAAGAGACTAGTGCATTAAAACCTTAAGTATTTAGACAAAAAAACATCCCTGGTCAGAGTTGGAAAGAAGTAACTTCTGGACAAATGGAAATACAATTATTCAGGCTATAAATGTAGGGAGTTCATTAATCTAAAAAGTAATATGAGCAGAAAACAAAGATTCCAAAGAAAGTGATTAAACTTGTAGATACAAGATTCCTAATGCTATTCTCAGAATGATAAAAATAATAGCTGGCTGGGCACAGCGGCTCACACCTTTACCCAGCACTTTGGGAGGCCAAGGCCGGTGGATCACTTGAGGCCAGGAGTTCAAGACCTGAGCAACATGGCAAAACTCCATCTCCACTAAAAATACAAAAATCAATCAGGCGTGAAGGTGGGTATATGTAGTCCCAGAAACTCAGGAGGCTGAGGCACAAGAATCGCTGGAATCCAGGAGGCAGAGGTTACAGTGAGTCAAAGTCACACTACTGCACTCCAGCCTGGGCAACAGAGTGAGACTCTGTCTCAGAAAATAAATAAATAATAGCTAACATGTATTGAGTACTTGCAGTATTCCAAGGCTTCACATGGATTAACTCATTTAACTCAAGAATTCAATGAGACATTATTATCCACATTTTACAGATTTGTAATCTGATGCTAAGAGAGGGTAAGTAGTAAACTACCTAAGGTCACACAGCTAGTAAACTGGTAGAGACAAGATGCAAAGGTACCTGAGCCCTGGGCCTACACTCTAGTCAATGCTGCCTTCTTAACCTCTGGAGGTTGTTCTTTAGAGTCTTTGTCCCAGGCACACAGAACTGAGCTGAGTGAATAAATAAAGATTATACTTTCTGTGACATTTCCTTTGTCTGTATAATCTTAGGATGGTTTTTATGCATTTTCTACATGTCAGAATGTTTTTATTTTTTTACTTTCAATAGGAACCAGAAGTAATTCAAGAAAGAAATAGAAACTTCAGAGAGAACATCCATTCATTCATTGGATTCTATTTCACTGTTCCGCAATCAGAATTGATAAACACTGTTCCTTCACTTCATTTAGCAATTATGTCACCTTTTTTATTGCAGTTGGTTTTTTAATGTCTTTTGCTTTTTTTGAGGATAAACTCCTTTATGGCATGACTGTGTCTTACTCATCTATACTAGCAGTGGGTAGATGTCAATAAATGTTATATACACAAATAAATAAAATGTTTATTCCATGGTAAATTTATTTATATTTTGGAGCACCCTTTCTGTAGCAAATGAAGACATACTATACGATGAAATGAAAGACTAAGACAAAAAAAAGAATCCTCCCACACTATTTTGGGGTCTTCCGCAGCACCTCACCCTACCACCCAAGAGGGAAGTTGGGAGCTCCACCTCTTTTTTTGTTCATTAGTGTGGCCCAAAGTTACACTAATTTCCCCTTACATTTGTGGCCCATGCTCTCACTCTGAGTCCTCTGGAAAGTCTAATTCTTCCCACATGTGTCTGAGAGTTTCCAATGACTTAGGACTTACTGCCTCATGGTCACTTCTAGCTCCAAGTTTCTACCTCCCCCTCACTTCCTCATTTTCCTGCAACCTCTCCTGTCGCAGCCACTCTCTAGGTTCCCTTTCCTTTTCCTCATGCCAGCCCAGATATTGGTCTCACCTTGTTCTCTTTAACTTTCTACAAACCAGTCCTACAGGCTTTTATGAGAATGTAGATGTTGCTGGAGATTTGCATAAATAGTGAAATTTTCTACTGTACAACGGCCATGAAATTGAACAAAACTAAAATTGGATGTTATCCCCATCCTTCAAATCCTTTTTTTTTTTTGAGACAGGGTCTTGCTCTGTCACCTAGGCTGCAGTACAGTGGCATGATCTAGGCTCACTGCAACCTCGGCCTTGTGGGTTCAAGAGATTCTCCAGCCTGAGCCTTCTGAGTAGCTGGGACTACAGAGGCATGCCACCACATCCGCTAATTTTTTTGTATTTTTAGTAGAGATGGGTTTTCACCATGTTGGCCAGGCTGGTCTCAAACTCCTGACCTCGTGATCTGCCCATCTCAGCCTCCCAAAGTGTTGGGATTATAGGCATAAGCCACCGTACCCAGCCCTTTTTTGTTGTTTCTTGTTTGTTTTGTTTTGTTGAGACAGAGTCTCATTTTGTTGCCCAGGCTGGCCTGCAGTGGCACATAATCTCAGCTCACTGCAACCTCCGCCTCCTGGGTTCAAGCGATTATTTTGCCTCAGCCTCCTGAGTAGCTGGGATTATAGGCACATGCCACCATGCCTGGCCAATTTTTTGTTTTTAGTAGAGATGGGGTTTCACCATATTGGCCAGGCTGGTCTTGAACTCCTGACCTCAAGTGATCCACCAGCCTTAGCCTCCCAAAGTGCTAGGATTACAGGTGTGAGCCACCATGCCCAAACCAAATCCTTTACTTATCCCAGGTCAGGAATCTCTTACTTCTGCAGGCTGCAGTCTCCTACCAGCTCTCTCCCAACTCCTCTTGTCTTTAAACCCCACTCCTTCTCACTTCTCAGAAACTCATTTTCCTGATGTCCTTCAGCTCAGTTCCTCCCTTTCTATGCACAGTAATCCACTGTGTTTGTCTGGATGAAGCACTCTCTGTGCAGGGTTTAACCTTTTAGCAGAACATGGAGTTGGCAAGGGCTTTGCCGTTTCAGCCTTCTCTTTCTTCCTCCTCCTCCACACTCCCAACACCCAAGCATGGCTTTCTCTATAGAGAGATAAACAACTGAAATTTACTTTCTTACTGATAAAAATTATCCCTCCCACACATACCCTAAAAGCAGATAATATCCCAAAATTCAGAACTGTCCCACAGCCTTAGGAAGCTATTCCAAGAATAGACCAAATGAGAGGAGAATCCACAATCCAGGCAAAATATAAAGTATACGTGAACAAGAGTTCAAAGTCCCTTTTAAAACCTAAGGAAATATATATGATGCTGGAATAAAACGGAAGTTATGTCATTAAATTCAAGTTCTTCATTTTGTAGAGGACAAAACAGAGATTACATGATTTCTCTAAGGTTCACAGTAAGCCAAAGTGGTGATTTCAGCATTTTGTTTTTTATTTGTTTAGCTCTTTGCATTTTGATTTTGGACAGCAGGAGGCAGTATCTATCTTGCAGCTAAAGCGGATATCTATTGCTTTTCCCTGCCCAGCATCCCATCACCCTACTTTTGGGGATAAGAAACTGCCTCTTCCCCTTGTGTACAGTCCTCATGAGATGTCACACAGGTTGCCACAAGCTTCCTGGGCTGAGAGAAGAATACAGAACCCAAGCTTGACCTATCAGACACTCTCTCCCAAAAACACTGGAGGGAGTATAGGTGGATTAATCCAGGCCATGAGGCACTGGAGACACTGCCTATTCAATCCTGCACACAGACAGATTCCCTGAAGCTTCCCCAGGCCCTGTCCTTCTCACAGCTTAGGTCCAGGGCTTCTCTTCCAGATTTACAACTGACTGCACTGCCTTCCAATACATTTTGTCTATTGCTTAAGGTATCCATAGTTACTTTATGTCTGTGCTGTGCACATCCCTGGCACAGTCGCTTAGTTGGCTCTCCTAGGGTATCTAGACATATGGGCTCTGTTCTGTATTTCACCACATATTATACTTCAATCTTAACAATGAAGTAAGCTCTAACAGAGCATAAAAGTAAACAAAATGTTCTTTTTATGATCAAATAGCACAAAACTAACAGGCAAACAGAAATTTTTCCTAGCAAATAAGGACCCATTTTTTTAATTGTGGTAAAATACATCACATAAAATTTGCCATCTCAACCATTAAGTATACAATTCAGTATTGTTAAGTATATTCACATTGTTGCACAAGAGAAAAGGTTCTTAACCTCAGCACTGTTGGCATTTTTGACTATATAATTCTTTGTTGAGTCCTATGTATTAAGAATGCTAGGCCAGGCACAGTGGCTCACGCCTATAATCCCAGCACTGTGGGAGACTAAGGCGAGCAGATCAAGTGAGCCCAGATGTTCAAGACCAGCCCGGGCAACATAGCAAAACCCTATCTCTACAAAAAATTTGAAAATTAGTCAGGCGTGGTTGTACGTACCTGTGCTCCCAGCTACTTGGAAGGCTGAGTGGGAGAATTGCTTGAGCTCAAGAGGTCCAGGCTGCAGTGAGGCATGATTGTACCACTGTACTCCAGCCTGGGCAACAGAGCAAGACCCTGTCTCAAAAGAAAAAAAAAAAGAATGCTTACAGTTACCTCTGGCCTCTATGCACTGATGCCAGTAGAATATCCTCAGTTCTCACAACCAAAAATGTCTTCAGACAGTATCAAATGTCCCCTAGGAGGAAAAAATTGCCCCTAGTTGAGAACCACTGAGCTAAAGAGAATAAACTATTTCATTGCATTATACTTAATATCCCTTCTGATTTTTTACCCAGGACCTACCATACTCTAATTCTGTACCATCCCATGAGAAAGGAAAACCAGTAAGAGATTTAGGTGACATTGCCTGTTTTTGTCACTTATTTGAAGAAAAGATTGTCATATTTTAAGAAATAGAAGACACCTATATTCCGGCCAGGAGCATGGCTCATGCCTGTAATCACAAGACTTTGGGAGAGCAAGGCAGGTGAATCACTTGAGGTCAGGAGTTCAAGACCAGCCTGGTGAAACCCTGTCTCTACTAAAAATACAAAAATCAGCCAGGTGTGGTGGCAGGCACCTGTAATCTCAGCTACTTGGGAGGCTAAGGCAGGAGGATCACTTGAGCCCAGGAGGCAGAGGTTGCAGTGAGCTGAGATCACACCACTACACTCTAGAGTAGGTGAAAGAGTTGTGACACCCTGTCTCAAAAATAAAAAAAATCTGTATTCCAAAGTCAGGGTACTATGTATTTATAGAAGTCAATAAGACTTGCGTGTATTTTGTAAATTACTTGCTATTTTTCTAGTTTTAAAGTCAATAAACTCCAGTTTAAGAAAGAGGTCTGAGCACATGAATTTGTCTTCCCTTCCCTCAAAGATTTCATTTAAGCGCTAGGAAGGAATAAAACAGAACAGGAGGAGGTCTGCAATGGACAACGGATTTCAATAAATTTCTGTAAGACCTAATACAGCTGATAGACAAAACCTATCATCAGCCTCAGCCTAGGATGCACAAAGAGGCCTACAGTGAAAATGGGGGTTAAATTGTCCAACTCCTGAGAGGCTCAGTTAGAAGTTTTAAGGAAAGCAGGATAAAAAATGGTATTAGGGATTAACTGTGTATGTGTGTGTGTGTATAAGACAATTGACTTCATTTCATCTCTTTAACAAAAAAGGCAGAGAGCCAGATGTTTACTTTCAGGCAAAATATCAAACGGTTCTTTGTTAGATAAATTTTTTAAAAATTTTGAGAGAGAACAGGACATTTAAATTGGGTTCTGTGCCTCTGAACAAAATATCCATATTTTGGCTTTGAGGCTGGGAGTAGGGAAGGCTCCATCCATCTGCTCATCCTAACTTAAATGTACCAGTAAATAAGAACATCCATGGACACCAAGCCTCTAGTCAGCTTTCTTATTGTTGCATTGTTCCACAGTGGACAGATCTGTGCAAACATACCCAAAAAGGCCTGGGAAGCTGTGGGGCTGAAGAAAGAGGCTGACAAATCCAGTTTCTCGTAAAGAAACATTTACTAGTAACTTACGAATAAAAACCTTATCTTGGGCAGCCATAAGACAAGAGGGTGGATTTCTGCAACATTACCCCCAGAACCAGGACTCACATGCCATAGGGAAAGGGTATCCATGCTTCAGAAGGGACATATAGGAAAATTGTGGCACAGTAACATCAAGGTTGTTTAGACCTAAGGGCAGAAATTTATGGTAAGTACCTACTCTTACACAAGGAACAAAAATAAACTGGAAATCTTGGAGGCCTTCCCAGAACTGAGGTTAATGAGAAGTTAACATGGTGGATTAACATCCAAGATGGAATTGCTTTAGCCTCCACACCCATTATTACAATGAAGTGCAGAACGGAAGACGGATCCAAGATGGCTGATTAGGAGCAGCTCAGGATTGCAGCTCCCAGCGAAAGCGCGGAGAGTGAGTAGATGCTGCATTTCCAGATGGATTTTTATTGCCCACAGACCAAGAGAGTCTGAGGCAGAAGAGCCCCATGGGTCGCTAGCGTGGCTGTTTTGGCCAGCATGGCTGTTTTGGCAGGCGCAGCTATTCTGGCCAGCGCAGCTGTTTTCACTGGAACGGCTGTTTTCCCCAGCACCCCAGCGCGGCGGTTCTCCATACAAAATACATGGGTCTGGGTGCCGTTTTAGCTGGCAATTGGAGCTCCTGGGAGACAGAGTCACCCATTCAACTGATTAAAAAGGGGACTGAAACAGGGAGCCAGGCCAGGAGATTCCCAGGCAAAAAAGTGCCACAAATCTCAGCGCGGCTGTTTCAGCAAGCATAGTGGGTCACCGCATGGGAAATGACACAGATCCCAGCACCTTTTCAACAGGCGACTGGAACACCTGGGAGACAGAGTCAACCATTGAATTGAAAAAATAAAAAAAAAAAAAAGGGAGGGAGCCAGGTGCTCTGGCTCGGCTGGTCCCACCCCCACTTAAAAACAGCAATCAGAAATGTTCTGGATCGAGAGTTTCACAGCAAGCACAGCTGAACGTGGGATGGTCCAGCTCTGTGGGGGAGGGGCGTCCACCATTACCGATGCAGTCCACCACTACGGAAGTAGTTTGCCATTGCTGAGGCAGCCCACCATTGCCGAGGCCGCCCGATATTACAGAGAGAGTCCACCATTATAGAGGCGGTCCGCCACTTCCAAGGCAGTTCTAACTATAGCCGTATAAACAGGACTGCAGGGAAGTTCACACAGCAGCTGGATGGAGCCCACAGCAGCTCAGCAAAGTCTCCACAGGCAGACAGTGACTAGGGTGCCTCCTCGCTGGGCAGAGCAGCCCTGAAAAAAGGCAGCAGCACAACAGAAACGCATAAACGAAGCACTAAGTCCCTGGGACAGAGCACCTGGGAAAAGAAAAGGGGGGGTTATGAGTTCTGCTGCAGCAGACTTAAATGTACCTTCTGAGCAGCTCTGAATGAACAACAGAGCTCACAGCTCAGCACTTGAGCTCCTATAAAGAACAGAGTGTCTCCTCAAGCAGATCCCTGAACCCCATATATCCAAAGAGTCACCTCATAAAGGAGAGCTCAGACTGACATCAGGTGGGTATCCTTCTGAGACAAAGATAGCAGAAGAAGAAACTGGCAGCAACTCTTACTGTTCTGCAGCCACTGCAGGTGACCCCCAGTCAAGCAGGGCCTGGAGTGGACCTCAGCAGTCCTACAGCAGAGGGGCCTGACTGGTAGAAGGAAAACTAAGAAACAAAAATAAATAACTTCATCATAAACAAACTGGATGTCCACTCAGAGACCCAATCTGAAAGTCAACAACTACGAAGATGAAAGGTGGATAAATCCACAAAGATGGGAAGAAACCAGTGCAAAAAGGATGAAAACACCCGAAACCAGAACGCCTCTCCTCCTACAAGGGATCACAACTCCTCACAAGCAAGGGAACAAGGCTGGATGGAGAATGAGTGTGATGAATTGACAGAATCAGGCTTCAGAAGGTGGGTAATAAGAAACTTCTGTGAGCTAAAAGAAAATGTTCTAACCCAATGCAAAGAAACTAAGAACTTTGAAAAAAGATTTGATGAAATGGTAACAAGAATAAACAACTTAGAGAGGAATATAGTGAATTGATGGAGCTGAAAAACACAACACGAGAACTTGAGGAAGCATACACAAGTTTCAACAGCCAAATTGACCAAGCAGAAGAAAGGATATCAGAGGTCAAAGATCAACTCCATGAAATAAAATGAGAAGGCAAGATTAGAGAAAAAAGGGTAAAAAGGAATGAACAAAGTCTCCAAGAAATATGGGACTATGTGAAAAGACCTAATCTACGTTTGATAGGTGTACCTGAATGTGATGGAGAGAATGAATCCAACCTGGAAAATACTCTTCAGGATATTATCCAGGAAAACTTCCCCAACCTAGCAAGGGAGGCCAATATTCAAGTCCAGGAAATACAGAAAACACCACAAAGATATTCCTCAAAAAGAGCAACCCCAAGGCACATAATTGTCAAATTCACCAGGGTTGAAATGAAGGAGAAAATGCTAAGGGAAGCCAGAGAGAAAGGTCAGGTTACCCACAAAAGGAAGCCCATCAGACTCACAGCAGATCTCTTCACAGAAACCATACAAGCCAGAAGAGAGTGGGGGCCAATATTCAACATCCTTAAAGAAAAGAACTTTCAACACAGAATTTCATATCCAGCCAAACTAAGCTTCATAAGTGAAGGAAAAATAAAATCCTTTACGAACAAGCAAGTACTCAGAGATTTCATCACCACCAGGCCTGCTTTACAAGTGCTCCTGAAAGAGGCACTAAACATAGAAAGGAACAACCAGCACCAGCCACTCCAAAAACATACCAAATGGTAAAGAGCATCCACACAATGAAGAAACTGTGTCAAATAACAGGCAAAACAGCCAGCTAGCATCAAATTGGCAGGATCAAATTCACACATAACAATATTAGCCCTAAATGTAAAAGGGCTAAATGCTCCAATCAAAAGACACAGACTGGCAAATTGGATAAAAAGTCAAAACCCATCTGTGTGCTATAACCAGGAAACCCATCTCACATGCAAGGATACACAAAGGCTCAAAATAAAGGGATGGAGGAACATTTACCAAGCAAATGGAGAGCAAAAAAAAGCAGGAGTTGCAATTCTCGTCTCTGATAAAATAGACTTTAAACCAACAAAGATCAAAAGAGACAAAGAAGGACATTACATAATGGTAAAAGGATCAATGCAACAAGAAGAGCTAACAATCCGAAATATATATGCACCAAGTACAGGAGTACCCAGATACATAAGGCAAGTTCTTAATGATTTACAAAGAGACTTAAGACTCCCACACAATAATAGTGGGAGACTTTAACACCCCATTGTCAATATTAGACAGATCAACGAGACAGAAAATTAACAAGGATATCCAGGACTTGAACTCAGACCTGTACAAGCAAACCTAATACACATTTACACAACTCTCCACCCGAAATCCACAGAACATACATTCTTCTCAGCACCACATCACACCTACTCTAAAACTGACCACATAATTGGAAGTAAATCACTCCTCAGCAAATGCAAATTAACATAACAAACAGTCTCTCAGACCACAGTGCAATCAAGTTAAACTCAGAATTGAGAAACTAACTCTGAACTGCACAGCCTCATGGAAAGTGAACAACTGGCTCTTGAATGTTGACTGGATAAACAATGAAATGAAGGCATAAATAAAGATGTTCTTTGAAATCAATGAGAATGAAGACATAATATACCAGAATCTCTTGGACACATTTAAAGCAGTGTCTAGAGGAAAATACATAGCAATAAATGCCCACATGAGAAGCAAGGAAAGATCTAAAATGGACACTCTCTCAGCAAAATTGAAAGAGCTAGAGGAACAAGATTAAAAAAAACTCAAAAGCTAGCGGAAGACAGGAAATAACTAAGATCAGAGCAGAACTAAAGAAGATAGAGACATAAAAAGCCCTTCAAAAAAAATCAATAAATCCAGGAGCTGGTTTTTTGAAAAGATCAACAAAATAGACCACTAGCGAGAATAATAAAAAAGAAAAGAGAACAATCAAATAGATGCAATAAAAAACGATAAAGGGGATATCACCACAGATTCCACAGAAATACAAATCATCATCAGAGATTATTACAAGTAACTCTACACACATAACAAGTAAACCTGGAAGAAATGGATAAATTCCTGGACACTTGCATCCTCCCAAACTTAAACCAGAAAGAAGTTGAAACCCTGAATAGACCAATAACAAGGTCTGAAATTGAGGCAGCAATTAAGAGCCTACCACTCAAAAAAAGCCCAGGTCCAGTCGGGTTCACAGCCGAATTCTACCATACATACAAAGAGGAGCTGGTACCATTCCTTCTGAAACTATTCCAAACAATCCAAAAAGAAGGAATCCTTCCCAAATCATTTTATGAGACCAACATCAACCTGATACCAAAACCTGGCAGAGACTCAGCAAGAAAAGAAAACTTCAGGTCAATATCCGTGATGAACATAGATGCAAAAATCTTTAATAAAATACTGGAACACCAATTGCAACAGCACATCAAAAAGCTTATCCACCATGATCAAGCAGGCTTCATCCTGGGGATGCAAGGATGGTTCAACACATGCAAGCCTATAAACGTAATTCACCACATAAACAGAACCAAAGACAAAAACCACATGATTATCTCAACTGATGCAGAGAAGGCCTTTGACAAAATTCAACAGCCCTTTATGCTAAAAACGCTCAATAAACTAGGTATTGATGGAATGTATCTCAAAATAATAAAAGTTATTTACGACAAACCAACAGCCAATATCATACTGAATGGGCAAAAACTGGAAGCATTCCCTTTGAAATCTTGCACTAGACAAGGATGTCCTCTCTCACCACTCCTATTCAATATAGTATTGGAAGTTCTAGCTAGATCAATCAGGAAAGAAAAAGAAATAAAGGGTATTCAAATAAGAAAGGAGGAAGTCAAATTGTCTCTATTTGCAGACGACATGATTGTGTATTTAGAAGACCCCATCATCTCGTCCGAAAATCTCCTGAAACTGATAAGCAACTTCAGCAAAGTCTCAGGATGCAAAATCAATGTGCAAAAATCACAAGCATTCCTATACACCAATAACAGACTTAAAGAGAGCCAAATCAAGAACCAATTGCCATTCACAATTGCTACAAAGAGAATCAAATACCTAGGAATACAACTAACAAGGAACGTAAAGGACCTCTTCAAGGAGAACTATCAACCACTGCTCAACGAAATAAAAGAGGACACAAACAGATGGAGAAACATTCCATGCTCATGGTTAGGAAGAATCAATATTGTGAAAATGGCCATACTGCCCAAACTAACTTACAGATTCAATGCTATCCCCATCAAGCTACCAATGACCTTCTTCACAGAACTGGAAAAAACCACCTTAAACCTCATATGGAACCAAAAGAGAGCCCACATAGCCAAGTCAATTCTAAGTAAAAAGAACAAAGCGGGAGGCATCACACTACTGGACTTCAAACTATACTACAAGGCTACAGTCATCAGAACAGCATGGTACTGGTACCAAAACAGAGATATAGACCAATGGAACAGAACAGAGGTCTTGGAGGCAAGACCACACATCTACAATCATCTGATCTTTAACAAACCTGACAAAAACAAGCAATGGGGAAAGGAGTCCCTGTTTAATAAATTGTGTTGGGAAAACTGGCTAGCCATGTGCAGAAGGCAGAAACTGGACCCCTTCCTGACACTATACACTAAAATTAACTCCAGATGGATTAAAGACTTAAACATAAGACCTAACACCATAAAAACCCTAGAAGAAAACCTAGGCAAAACCATTCAGGACATAGGCGCAGGCAAGACTTCATGACCAAAACACCAAAAGCATTGGCAACAAAAGCCAAAATAGACAAATGGGACCTACTCAAACTCCACAGCTTCTGCACAGCAACAGAAACAGTCATCAGAGTGAACTGGCTACCAACAGAATGGGAAAAAAATTTTTGCAATCTACCCATCTGACAAAGGGCTAATATCCAGAATCTACAAAGAACTAAAACAGATTTACAAGAAAAAAACAAGTCCATTCAAAAGGGGGCAAAGGATATGAACAGACACTTTACAAAAAAAGACATACATGAGGCCAACAAACATATGAAAAAATGCTCATCATCACTGGTCATTAGAGAAATGCAAATCAAGAATAAAAATAAAATAATTTTTAAAAAATCAAACAGAAATAATTACTGTTGACATTTTGAGATATTTTATTTATTAAAAATGTAAGGAAATAAGAAAGAGGAAGTCAAAAGTGTTGCTCATATGATATAATTACAGGTGTGCTAAGCAGAGGCTTTGAAATCCAGTGCTTCCTCCACTTCTTAGCAAATGCCTGAAAATTTCTGCCACAATTACAAACGCATTTTTGGAGGAAAAAAAAAAAAAGGAAAGAAGTAATGTATAAACACAAATTTATACCAAGGAGAAAATAACTGATACTGATCCTCTCATGAGGACATATGAAAGAGATGAAATGATGATTCTCTGAATGGGGAAGAAAAGACAAAAAATCTTACATGGAAATGACCAAAACAAATATCATCTAATTTATGCATTTTCTTTTTTTTTTTTTTTTTTTTTTGAGACAGAGTTTCGCTCTTGTTACCCAGGCTGGAGTACAATGGCGCGATCTTGGCTCACCACAACCTCCGCCTCCTGGGTTCAAGCAATTCTCCTGCCTCAGCCTCCCGAGTAGCTGGGACTATGGGCACGTGCCACCATGCCCGGCTAATTTTTGTATTTTTAGTAGAGACAGGGTTTCACCATGTTGACCAGGATGGTCTCGATCTCTTGACCTCGTGATCCACCCGCCTCGGCCTCTCACAGTGCTGGGATTACAGGCATGAGCCACCATGCCCGGCTAATTTATGCATTTTCTTAAAGGCTGAATTTAAAATGATACAGCGAGGATGCTAAAATTATAAACTAGTCTTTCTGTGATTGCTGTTCCAGGAGACTAAATCATCTTTTATGTGCAAGGAGATTAAATCTTTTCTGATTTCCATATATATTTTTTTTATAATTTATTTATTTTCCTTTAGGTGTATACTATATCTGGCATTTCTCCCCATGTTATCCCTCCCACACTTCCCTCCCTCTCCATGCCCCATTGTCTCTCCCCTACCCCCCCAACTGTCCCCTGTGTGTGATGCTCCTCTCCCTGAGTCCACGTGTTCTCATTGTTCAACACCCACCTATTAGTGAGAACATACAGTGCTTGGCTTTCTGTTCTTGGGTCAGTTTGCTGAGAATGATGGTTTCCAGATTCATCCAAGTCCCTACAAAGGACACAAACTCATCGTTTTTTATGGCTGCGTAGTATTCCATAGTGTATATGTACCACACTTTCTTTGTCCAGTCTATCGTTGATGGGTATTTGGGTTGCTTCCAGGTCTTTGCTATTGTACACAGGGCTGCAATGAACATACATGTGCATGTGTCTTTATAGTAGAACGATTTATAGTTCTTTGGGTATATACCCAGTAGTGGGATTGCTGGGTCAAATGGAATTTCTATTTCTAGATCCTTGAGAAATCGCCACATTGTCTTCCACAATGGTTGAACTAATTTACACTCCCATCAACTATGTAAGAGTGTTCCTATTTCTCCACATCCTCTCCAGCATCTGTTGTCTCTTGATTTTTTTAATGATCGCCATTCTAACTGGTGTGAGATGATATCTCAGTGTGGTTTTGATTTGCATTTCTCTAATGACCAGTGATGATGAGCATTTTTTCTTATGTTTGTTGGCCTCATATATGTCCTCTTCTGAAAAGTGTCTGTTCATATCCTTTGCCCACTTTTGAATGGGGTTGTTTGTTTTTTTCTTCTATATCTGTTTTAGTTCTTTGTAGATTCTGGATATTAGCCCTTTGTCAGATGGGTAGATTGCAAAAATTTTTTTGCCAGTCTGTGTCTTTTGTTTGGGGCATTTATGCCATTTACATTCAATGTTAATATTGTTATGTGTGAATTTGGTCCTGCCATTTTGTTACTGGCTAGTTTTCTTTCTCATTAGCTGACTCATTTTCTTCATTGCATTTTTGGTCTTTGCCAACTGGTTTGCTTTTGCAGTGACTGGTACTTGTTCCTTTCCATGCTTAGTGTTTCTTTCAGGAGCTCTTGTAGGGCAGGTCTGGTGGTGACAAAAGCGCTCAATAATTGCTTGTCTGTAAAGGATTTTATTTCTCCTTCACTTATGAAGCTTAGTTTGGCTGGATATGAGATTCTGGGTTGAAAATTCTTTTCTTTAAGGATGTTGAATATTGGCCCGCACTATCTTCTGGCTTGTAGAGTTTCTGCCAAGAGATCTGCTGTGAGTCTGACTGGCTTCCCTCTGTGGGTGACCTGACCTTTCTCTCTGGCTGCCCTTAGCATTTTTTCCTTCATTTGAACCCTGGTGAATCTGACAATTATGTGTCTCGGGGTTGCTCTTCTTAAGGAATATATTTGTGGAGTTCTCTGTATTTCTTGAATTTGAAATTTGGACTGCCTTGCTAGGCTTGGGAAGTTCTCCTGGATAATATCCTGGAGTGTGTTTTCCAGCTTGGATTCATTCTCCCCATCATATTCAGGTACACCGATCAAGTGTACATTAGGTTTTTTCACATAATCCCATATTTCTTGGAGGCTTTGTTCATTTCTTTTCACTCTTTTTTCTCTTGTATTGCCTTCTCTTTTTACTTCATTGAGTTGATTGTCAATCTCTGATATCCTTTCTTCTGCTTGATCGATTCTGCTATTAAAACTTGTGTTTGCTCCACATAGTTCTCGTGCTATGTTCTTCAATTCCATCAAGTCGTTTATGTTATTCTCTAAGCTGGTTATTCTAGTTAGCATTTCGTCTAACGTTTTTTCAAGGTTTTTGGTTTCTTTGCATTGAGTTAGAACGTATTCCTTTAGCTCTGAGAAGTTTGTTATTATCCACCTTCTGAATCCTGTTTCCGTCAATTCTTGGCACTCCTCGGTCAAGTTGTGATCCTGTGTTGTTGAGGAGTTGTGATCCCTTGAAGGAGGAGAGGTGTTCTAGTCTTTGATGGTTTCACCTTTTTTGCACTGGTTTTTTCCCATCTTTGTGGATTTACCTAGCTGTGGTGTCAGAGAGCTGCTTGATGAGTTCGCTTGTCTGCCTGTGGGGGCGCTACTGGGTTTCTAGGGACTCCTTCAGGTTACTAAGGAAGCTTCCTGTGTCTTTTTTGTTTATGCTGGGAGATTAGGCCCGCCTCTTCTGCTGACCTATAGGCGCTGCTGGGTTGTCGAGAATGCCATCTGGTAGCTAGACGTAGGTTTCCTTTGTTAAAACTTGTAGCCCAGTCCCACCCCTCTAGTGGTGGGTTGTGCCCTTCCTCCACTGGGCTGGATCATTCAGGGTTCCTCTCAGACTGTCGCACTGGCTACGCAAGCCAGTAGAGTGAGAGCTTCAGCCCTCTGGGGTTTGTGGGGAAGGTTAGGGACCCATCCAGCCACACCCAGCAGTCTCCTCCTTTCAGCTTTCTCTCTCTCTGGTCATGAGGTAGGGGCCGCTCAGCCGCTCCCGCTTACAGCTCCCTCTCTCTCCGGGCAGGGGGAGGGGGCGATAGCTCAGTCAGCAGACAATTATTCAACTCAGCACTTGTAATTCCCAGCACTTGACTGGCAAAGATCCCCTGTTCTGTGTATTGCTGAGGCTTTGGGGGAAGCGCTGTATCTGGACTGGAGCGCCAGAGATAAAGCCTCCAACTCGCTGGTCAGATGCAATTTCTGGGTGAAGCAGCACCCCTCCCCGCCTCAGTTTGCCCTGAGCGGGCTTTGCTCACCCTCAGACCAGACCCATTGAAATGCACCTGGTACTTCGGTTGGAGCTAGGAGATCTCTGGGTTTCTGCGTCTCTTTCACTGGGTGTTGTGTGCTGGAGTTGTGTCTAATCCACCATCTTGGATCTTCCCCCACCCTGATTTCCATATATTTATCCTTTTATCATTCCTTAGCCAAACTCTCCTCACCCTCTCAAAACCTACCTTTATCTTGAAAATCTGTGAATCTAAGATGCAGGAGAATTGGATGAATTTCCACAATTATTCAGCATATTGCCAATTTCACAGATTGTAAAACATACATTTGTACATGTTTACATTGCTAAAATAAGATGGCATCTTACAATAGCTGCTGGCTCTTCTCCTGAAGAGGATTTGGGTTTCTGCCAAACATATGGAGCCGTATCAATCTGAGATCACTTGATATTAATTCATTTGCTTGAGATTGGGCCACACTGTTTGTGTGAATTCAGTCAATAAACCTGCAGGAGTGCCAGCTTAGCATTCATACATTCAGGCAGTATGATGTATTTTCCTCCAGTACTACAACTGAGATAGTCGTGTCCTTTCTGTTTTTTGGGTTTTTGTTTTTGTGTTTTGATTCAGAGTCTTGCTCTGTTGCCCAGACTTGAGTACAGTGGCGTGATCTTGACTCACTGCAACTTCCACCTCCTGAGTTCAAGCAATTCTCCTGCCTCAGCCTCCTGAGTAGTTAGGATTACAGGTGTGCACCACCACACCCAGCTAATTTTTGGATTTTTAGTAGAGACGGGGTTTCATCATGTTGGCCAGGCTGAACCTTGCTGTATTTTTGGTGTGGCAGGTTTAGTTCTCATTTATCTTTGTACCACAAGATCAGCCATTGGTGTCTGAGCTTTATGTCAGTGTTTCCTGTCGGACTCTACTTCTTTAGCATCTCTTCTTTTTTAATGGTATACAAAGAAATGGTTCATCCTACAATAGATGATATTTTATTTCTCTGAAATGTGCTAATTGGAATATCAAGTTTAGATGCAGTACATGAAAAGACACCAAAGTTTATACAATAATCTTTTTTTATTTTAAATGCCAATTCTCCAGAACTGTTGGTTGCCTGTCAGTCTTTTAAGAACAAACACAAACAACTCACTTGCAAGTCATCAGCTCCCTTCTCTGACAGTCTTTCTTCTCTAATGAGTACCCCGACCTACAGCAGGCCTTCGTGCCAACTGTGTGCTATCCCAACTCCTGCCACAGCTGTTGGGAGCAGGGGCAGACACCTGACCCAGGCAGGACCAATCAGGTGTTTTCTCCATAGGGAATTGTGGAATTCCATTCACTTACTCATTCAATATGTACTGAGTGTTTACCATTGTCTTAGTCTGTTTTGTGTTGGTATACAGAAATACCTGAGGTTGGGTAATTAAGGAAAGAGGTTTTAGCCGGGTCAGGCATGGTGGCTCATGCCTGTAATCCCAGTACTTTGGGAGGCCGGGGTGGGCAAATCACTTAAGGTCAAGAGTTCAGGACCAGTCTGGCCAACATAGCAAAACCCTGTCTCTACTAAAAATACAAAAATTAGCCAAGTGTGGTGACATACACATGTAATTCTAGCTACCTGGGAGGCCGAGGCAGGAGAATCACTTGAACCTAGGAGGGAGAGGTTGCAGTGAGCCAAGACAGCACCACTGCACTCCAGCACAGGTGACAGAGCGAGACTCCCTCCCAAAAAAAAAAAAAAAAAAAAGAGGTTTACTTACCCCATGGTTCTGTAGACTGTACAAAAAGCATGGCGCTAGCATCTGGTTGGGTTCTGGTGAGAGTTTTTGTGCTAAGTCTTAACATGATGGAAAAGATGAAACAGGAAGCAGGCACGTGTGAAGCAGGGCCCAAAACTGAGGGACAGCATGGCTTTATAACCATCCACTCTCATGGAAACTAATCTGTTCCCCTGTGAACCAGTCCAGTCTCCCAAGAACAAGAACTCACTCACTGCTGCAAGAACAGCACCAAGCCATTCAAGAGGGATCTGCCTCCATCACCCACACCTCTTCCACCAGGCCCCACTCCCTGACACCACCACACTGGGGATTAAATTTCAACATGAGATTCAGTGGAGTCAAACAAACCATATTCAAACCACAGCAACCATTTTCCAGGCCCTGTTCTCACCTGAAAGACACCATCCTGAACAGAGCAAGCTCTTTGATGCACATAGACTCCACGAACTAACCACAGTAAACAGAGAGGCCTAGAGACTGAGAGCTCTGAGCTAAGTCTCATTTATGGTGAGATCCCACAGGAAAGATCAATATGTTTCAAATAAGCTGCTGAAGATCCCAGAAATACTGTAGAACTTTTCTTTCCCAAGTCCTGGTTCTTTAACAGTTTTTTAGGATTTTATAAAGCATTCCAATAAATTATTTGTGCCATGCTAGCACAAAAACAAATGAATCTATGAAAGGATAAAATAAAATACAGTAGTCTTCCTTTCCTTGTTGGCATCATTCACCATTTTTTCCATGAAATCTTTCAGAAAAATAGAGTCCAATAATGCAGAATGAAGACCAGATCAAAAGTGACTGAAGTGGTATCAACAAGTAAGTTAATTACTTCTTTCTCCTAGTGCCAGCCTACTGTGACGCTAACCAGGGCTATTCTCACATTGTTGTTGTTGTTGTTCTTGTTAATGTAAAAATAATCATATGAAATGGAAAAAATATTGATCTGTGTCTGATGTTCTGTTTTGATCCTAAGTATGCTCTAACTAGTAGGCTGGCCTTGGGCTTTCTTATCCTCTCAGCTACAGATCATCAATTATTTTAATTCCCTTACTTTATAAAGAAAGACTTATGATCCTTCTAGTTACAGAATTTAATGATCAGGGCCGGGCGTGGTGGCTTACGCCTGTAATCCCAGCACTTTGGGAGGCCGAGGCGGGTGGATCACAAGGTCAAGAGATCGAGACCATCCTGGTCAACATGGTGAAACCCCGTCTCTACTAAAAATACAAAAATTAGCTGGGCATGGTGGCACATGCCTGTAGTCCCAGCTACTCGGGAGGCTGAGGCAGGAGAATTGCTTGAACCCAGGAGGCGGAGG
>PVKV010013112.1:51971-62965 GCA_004027835.1 Alouatta palliata | reverse complement strand
TCGAGACCATCCTGGTCAACATGGTGAAACCCTGTCTCTACTAAAAATACAAAAATTAGCCGGGCATGGTGGCACGTGCCTGTAGTCCCAGCTACTCGGGAGGCTGAGGCAGGAGAATTGCTTGAACCCAGGAGGCGGAGGTTGCGGTGAGCCGAGATCGCGCCATTGCACTCCAGCCTGGGTAACAAGAGCGAAACTCTGTCTCAAAAATAAATAAATAAATAAATAAAAAATAGAAAATAAATTAAAAAAAAAAATAAAAAGAGAGAGAGTGCACTCCACTCTTTTTGCCCAGAGTGGAGTGCGATGACATGATCTTGGCTCACTGCAACCTTTGCCTCCCGGGTTCAAGTGATTCTCCTGCCTCAGCCTCCCGAGTAGCTGGGATTACAGGTGTGTGCCACCACACTTGGCTAATTTTGTATTTTTAGTAGAGATAGGGTTTCACCATGTTGGCCAGGCTGGTCTTGAACTCCTGACCTCAGGTGACCCACCTACCTTGGCCTCCCAAAGTGCTGGGATTATAGGTGTGAGCCACTGTGCCCAGCCTAGATTTTTTAATATTCCATCCTATTCCTTTTTTGATTCCTAGTGTAATTGAAACCTGAATGATAGGGATGAACTTATCACTGGAAAGAGCTCTAGTAACACACAACTGAGTCATTCTGGTGATAATCAATTTCATCAATATTCCAGTTAAAATCAATTCTGTGTCTAGGTACACAACCTGCTAGATCTCTCAGTTAGGATCTATTAAGCACATCTCTAATTTATACCCTCCAACCTCTCTAAGGTATTTTCATCTGTTATTAGTTTGAGCTTCTGGGCGCTATACACACAGAAACAATCTTCCTAACAGGAACCTGTGGTTCTGAATTCTAATTTAAAATAAAATTATAACATTAGTATTTCCTCGTGTTGCTTAATTAAGAGAATCAGATCATATTCACTGGAGGCAATGATAACAAAAACCTAAACAAGATTAGTTTTTAAGAGACCCAAAGGAAAATGCTGGCTCATAGGATTTACAATGCTGGTTTAATTTTATTTTTTCTTATTTTTTATTTTTTTATATATTTTTTTGAGAAAGGGTCTCGCTCTGCCAACCAGGCTGGAGTGCAATGGCATGATCACAGCTTACTGTAGCCTCGACCTCCCAGCCTCAAGAGATCCTCTGGTCCCAGCCACCCTAGTAGCTGGGACTACAGGCACATGCCACCAAGCCTGGCTCATTTTTTAAATTTTTAGTGGAGACAAGATCTTGCTATGTTTCCCAGGCTGGACTTGAATTCCTGACATGAAGCAATCCCCCTGCCTCAGCCTCCCAAAGCATTGAGATTACAGATGTGAGCCACCATGCCCAGCCAGAATGCTGACTCAGAAGAATAAAAACAATCTCCTAACAGGCCAGAGCCCTATCTTAACTGGCTCTGTACTATGTCAACCCAAAGTTTAATCCTGTACTGTATTTAGTGACTGCTAATATCACCCAATAAAAATAAGACTTTTTAGTCTATTTTGAATCAAATTATTAGGGTAGGTGAGTTAGAGAATAAAACACACCAAAGGTACTGAATTCCAACTACCCATTAAGTAACTCATGACTTTAGGGTGTAGTGTACTCAGGTCCCAACTGATGACTGACTGACAGACTAAAGAGGTAGGAAAGAATCCAATGTGTACACAGTTTGGACACCAAACAAACAAACAAACAAAAAAAAGCTAGGGACTTTCCAGAATGGAGAAGCACAATTTTTCTTTTTTTAATTAATCCTCCCACTCAATCCCAGCCTATCTAATTATCTTCCCTTTTCTCCACATGTTCTTTTCCCTTTTCTCTTTAGTTTATCCTATGTAGAAATGGAATTAGTGTGTTTTTAGTGTTGCTACCTCAAATCTTTTCTGGGAAGCTACTAGTGAACAGAGTAGAAATAGTGAACAAAGTGGAACCTTTTTTTTTTTTGAGACAGAGTCTCGCTCTGTCACCCAGGCTAGACAATCTTGGCTCACTGCAACCTCCACCTCCCAGGTTAAAGGGATTCTCGTTCCTCAGCCTCCCAAGTAGCTGGGATGACAGGTGTGTGCCACCAGGCCTGGCTAATTTTTTTGTATTTTTAATGGAAATGGGGTTTCACCATGTTGGCCAGGCTGGTCCTGAACTCCTGGCTTCAAGTGATCCATCCTTCGGCCTCCTCCCAAAGTGCTAGGGTTACAGGCAAGAGCCGTAGCACAGGAGCCCAAAGTGGAAACCTTTTAAACTTAATCCAAGACTAGAAAAAGATATACTTAACGACATAAATTGTTACATGTTTTTTTTTTTTTTGAGACATTGTCTCACTCTGTTGCCGGGCTGGAGTGCAGTGGCATGATCGCATGATCTCAGCTCACTGCAACCTCCACCTCTGGGGTTCAAGCAATTCTCCTGCGTCAGCCTCCCAAGTAGCTGGTACTACAGGTGCACACCACCACACCCAGCTAATTTTTGTATTTTTAGTAGAGACGGGGTTTCGCCTTGTTGGCCAGGATGGTTTTGATCTCCTGACCTCATGATCTGCCTGCCTTGGCCTCCCAAAGTGCTGGGATTATAGCACCTGGCCAACATTTCATATAAAGAGCAAATCAAAGGGCAGGAACTATTACCTACAGGTGCAAGGAAGCCAGGTTTCCGATCCTAAGAATTAAAAATAGATCAGGCACAGTGGCTCACACCTGTAATCCCAGCACTTTGGGAGGCCAAGACAGGTGGATCATGAGGTCAGGAATTTGAGACCAGCCTGGCCAACATCGTGACACCCTCATCTCTACTAAAAATGCAAAAATTAGCCAGGCATGGTGACACACGCCTGTAGTCCCAGCTACTCAGGAGGCTGAGGCAGGAAAATTACTTGAACCCGGGAGGCGGAGGCTGTGGTGAGTCGAGATTGTACCACTGCACACCAGCCTGAGCAATAAAGCAAGACTGTCTCAAAAAAAAAAAAAATTAAAAATAGACAAAATATTTTTAATCAGTTTTTTATTTTGTTTTTGAGACAGGGTCTTGCTCTGTTGCCCAGGCTGGAATGCAGTGGCTTGATCTTGGCTCACTGCAATCTCTGCCTTCTGGGCTTAAGCAATCCTCCCAACTCAGCCTTCTGAGTAGCTAGGACTATAGGCCCACACCACCAAGCCCAGCTAAGTTTTAAATGTTTTTGTAGAGACAGAGTTTTGCCATGCTGGCCAGGCTGGTCTTGAACTCCTGAACTCAAGTGATCCTCCCACCTTGGCCTCCCAAAGTACTGGGATTACAGGCGTGAGCCACAGTGCCCAGCCTTAAATTGGTTGTTTAAAGGCATAATTTAAAGGCAAATATATAAGAAGCAAGCCCGACTACATTTTGCTCACCTTTCCCTTCTCCCAAATGTCTTCTTGGGAGTAAAATTTCATTTTTAGTTCCAGCCTGCTTATTCTAGTGCTGTTTCAAAGAGCACTAATGTAACCATCATAATGAAGAAGTCATTTACACTTTAAGGAGTTTTAGGCTGGGCCTTAGCATCAAGTTCCACAATTGGCATACAAGTACTCTGCCAGTTACTGATAATACTAGCATCCGAATCACCTGACTCCCAGTGCCAGAAATTTCCCCACTATTTATTCCACAAATATATGTTGAGCACCTACTATCATACTTAATAGTAGTACCTACTATGTGTTAGGCACTGTTTTAGGTGTTTGGGGTACATCAGTGAATAAAACATACATCCCTGCCTTTGGAGTTGATTCATTATGTTTGTCATATACAACACTAAGCATAAACCTTGACAACGATAACATTATTACAGTTTTATAGATGGTCCTTTCTCCTATCATCTATGTGTGTGTGTGTTTTTTGTTTTGTTTTGTTTTTAAGACGAGGTTTCACCACGTTGGTCAGGCTGGTCTTGAACTCCTGACCTCAGGTGATCTGCCCACCTTGGCCTCCAAAGTGCTTGGATTACAGGCGTGAGCCACCATGCACGGCCCTATGTTTAAGTACTTCTCTCTCCCCTACTCCAACCTTTTTTTTTTTTTTTTTTTTTGAGACAAGAGTCTTGCTCTGTCACCCAGGCTGGAGTACAGTGGTGCAATCTCAGCTCACTGCAACCTCCCCCTCCCCAGTTCAGGCGATTCTCATGCCTCAGCCCTCTGAGTAGCTGGCATTACAGGTGCCCACCACCATGCCCAGTTAATTTTTGTATTTTTTGTAGAGATGAGTTTCGCCATGTTGTCCAGACTGGTCTTGAACTCCTGACCTCAAGTGATCCGCCTGCCTTGACCTCCTAAAGTGCTGGGATTACAGGCCTCAGCCACCGTGCCTGGCCTCTTTTTTCTTCAAGACAATATCTCACTCTGTTGCCCAGGCTGGTGTGCAGTGGCGCAATCTTAGCTCACTGTAACCTCCACCTCCCAGGTTCAAGCACTTCTTATGCCTCAGCCCTCCGGAGTAGCTGGGACTACAGGCGTGTGCCACTACATTTGGTTAATTTCTGTATTTTTAGTAGAGATGGAGTTTGGCCACGTTGCCCAGGTTGGTCTCAAACTCCTGGCCTCAAGTGATCCGTCCACCTCTGCCTCCCAAAGTACTAGGATTACAGGCGTGAACCACTGCTCCCGGCTTTTTTTTTTCTTCTTGAGACAGAGTCTCGAAAGTTGTCACCCAGCCTGCAGTGCAGTGGCAGGATCAGAGCTCACTGCAACCTTGACCTCCCAGGCTCAACCAATTCTCCTGCTTCAGCCTCCCAGTAGCTGGGACTCTAGAAGCAGACCACCACTGCTGGCTAGTATTTTTGTAGAAATGAGGTTTCACTATTGTTGCCCGGGCTGGTCCCAAACTGCTAGGCTCAAGCTATGCTCCTGCCTCAATCTCCCGAATGTTGGGATTACAGATGTGAGCCACCGGGCCCAGCCTAAAGTCCTTATCTCCTAACACACACACTCTCGCCTATGTAAGTAATCTCTTTTATTAAAGGCATATCTGGGGATTCCAGGGCTTAAAATAGACAAGCTTTCACAGAAACCTCTAATAGAGTTAGCACCTTCTCAGGCTGGAAACCTCTTTCCATATCAGTTTCCTAAACTTAAAATGCACTGGGTGTGGGAATTTTTCTTTTCAACGGCAGCATGACAGCAAACATGGAGAAAGAGACTCACGTTTTCAACGCCATCCTTGCACACAGCTAATTGCTAGTCTACCTGAGCTCTTTGCCGTCCTCCTCCCCCTGCCAAGCCTCAGGTTCCTACCGAGCTGGGCTACACCATTTACAACCCTATTTTCTTTTCTTTTCTTTTCTTTCTTTCTTTTTTTTTTTTTTTACAAAAACAACAACAAAAAAACCCAGTTTATTCATCTTTTAGTTCTTCCAAAATTGAAAATATCAAGTCCTACTGCTAAGGAGTTACAACCCTATTTTCACCCTATGTATGCCTCCACATTCCACGGGGGGTACTAACATTCTTCCGCATCCCTTCTCTTCCCTGCTGAACAAACAATTCATCAGTAGTCACTTTTTATTGAAATAAAAGTTTGCCCCACATTTCCTAACAGGCATGTCTCAAATACAACACCTTGTCTTTGCTTCAAGGCACTTTTATTTATATCATTTGAACCTCGGGAGAATGGTGGGGATGAGCGATCATTGGGTGAGACCAAAAGTCTGGAGTGAAAGAGATTCTTGCTCAGGGCCAGGACGCACGTGAGGAGGCGCTCACTGCACTAGCACGACCCTGAGTCAGTACTACTTTACACTTTGTGCCTTGGGAGCCTTACTCACCTTGCCCTAGTCCCGGCCCTGTTTTTACTACTACCTCTTCCTCAACATCCCCGAAAGCCACCGCAAGTTCAGTTCCGGTCTCTAACCCTCACCAAGCACAGCTCCAGGTCCCCAGAGTCCACCTCATTAAAGGCCCCCGCAGGTGCCACCGCCCACCCTCGCCCTTTGGGTGCTGGGTCTCCCGCCCACCGGCCCACCCCGCTGTCCAACGGGATTCCCCGTCCCCGAGCCCGCCCCCGCTGCTCCTCCTCCCGGGCACAGAGCCCTCGCAGCCTCAAACGCCGTCCTCGCCTGGGGCTCCCTCGCCCTGTTGCCCCCATTCCCTCAGCCCTCGTAATGGGGAGGGGCGCCTGCTACCCCGGGCCAGACAGGCAGTGTGTCCCTTGGGTTCCTTCCGATTCCTTGATCCCTCCGCCTCTCCCTCTCTCAGGCCCCCGGCGGCGAGGGGAGGAGGCCCAGCCCCACCGCCCGGCCCGGGCTTGTTTACTCACTCACCCTCCATCCCGAGCCGCAGGGACCCGCCGCTAAGACGCATGCGCGCCGCGCTGCCACCCCTGCGCCGCGCCCCGCGCCTCTTCCTGGCGCATGCGCATTGACCCACTCGTGTCGCGAGGACGCACGTCTGTCGTTTGCCACCAAAAACCCGCACTCAGGAGTCTTGGCGGGTTCAGCTAGCCCGACGGCTTACAAAGCGGCGCTGGGAGGGGAGGGGAAGGGCTCTGGGGAAACCTTTGCAGAGCCACTAATATCTTCCTGAAGACCCTATTCAGCAGATGCGCCATCCCCACACGCTGGTGACAAACCACATCTCACTCCAGAGTTTGACGCCAAGCTAGAGCACCTTCATACCGACGCTTCATACCAATGCTCCACTCCTACCAGTTCCCCAGACACCGGTCTATGGGCTCTAAGTCCTTTATCTATGTCTTATCTCCCTATTTCTGTCCATAGTTGTTCTAGTCACTTAGAATCAAAATTATAGCCTTGTATCAAAATAAATCCCCACAAGACACCTACTAGTTACAAGGCATCACCTTAACCAAGTGATCAAAGTTAACATCACTAATGGTGAGAAGTACTGTTTTCTTCTTCCTCTCCTTTTTTCTGCGGGGGGGGGGGGGGGGGGTGGACAGAGTCTAGCTCTGTCGCCCAGGCTGGAGTGCAGTGGTGCAATCTCGGCTCACTGCAACCTCCACCTCCTGGGCTCAAGCCATTCTCCTGCCTCAGCCTCTAGGGTAGCTGGGAATACAGGCCCGTGCCAGCACGCCAGACTAATTTTTGTATTTTTTTTTTTTTTTTTTAAAGATGGGGTTTCACCATAATGGCCAGGCTGGTCTTGAACTCCTGACCTCAGGTGATCCACCCACCTCGGCCTCCCAAAGTGCTAGGATTACAGGCGTGAGCCCCCGCGCCCGGCCAATTTTTGTATTTTTAGTAGAGATGTGGTTTCACCAAGTTGGCCAGGCTGCTCTGGAACTCCTGACCTTAGGTGATCCTCCCACCTTGGCCACCCAAAGTGCTGAGATTGCAGGCGTGAGCAACCACGCCCCGCCTCCCTCTTCTTTTTTCAGGAGACAGGGTCTTGCTGTGTTGCCCAGGCTGGTCTTGAACGCCAGGGCTCAAGCCATCCTCCTGCCTTGGCTTCCCAAAGTGCTAGGATTACAGGCATGAGCCATTGCCCTCAGCTGAAAGGTATTCTTACCAGGACCCTCTCAACATGGTGCAATGAGAAGCACACAGAATTACTTCTGTGGTATTCTTGACAAACATGCATAAGCTGAATTTGTTTGTTTGTTTGTTTGTTTTGAGATGGAGTTTCACTCTTGTTGCCCAGGCTGGAGTACAAAGGTGCAATCCCGGCTCACAGCAACCTCTGCCTCCCAGGTTCAAGCAGTTCTCCTGCCTCAGCCTCCCAAGTAGCTGGGATTACAGACATACACCACCACACCTGGCTAACAGTATGTTTAGTAGAGATGGGGTTGCTCCATGTTGGCCAGACTGGTCTCGAACTCTGGACTTCAGGTGATCTACCCATCTCAGGCTTCCAAAGTGCTGGGATTAAAGGCATGAGCCACCATGCCCTGCCTGCATAAGCTTAATTTAATTATGAGGAAACATCAGACAAATCCAAAATGAGTGACAATCCACAAAACAACTGGCCAGTATCTTCAAGTGTCAAGGTCATGAAAGACAAAGGGTGAGGAAACGTCTCAGATTGGGAGACTGAGGAGATATAACAACTAAATGTAATGTGTGATCCTGGATTGAATCCTGGTGGAGAAAAAGAACACCAGTGGGATAACTCGATGAAATTAGAATAAAGTCTCTGGATGAGTTAATAGTCTCTTATCAATCTTATTCCTGGTTTTAATCATTGTAATTCAGGAAGTTTGATGGACATATAGGAATGCTACCATATTTGCAACCCTAGTAAATCTGAAATTATTTCAAAATACAAATTTTTACAATTAAAAATGCAAAATAACATCTTGATTTTGATTTTGTCTCAAAGTGTATAATTAGAAAAGCTTATAATGTTTATTTTTTTCAAGTAATCTTCATAACAACCCTATGAAGTATACATAGGACAACTTCAGTTTACACATCAGGTTATTCTGGCATAAAGGAGTTAAAATACTTGCCTTGCCAGGCATGGTGGCTCACACCTGTAACCCTAGCACTTCGGGAGGCCGAGGCGGATCACCTGAGGTCAGGAGTTCTAGACCAGCCTGGCCAACATGATGAAATCCCGTGTAAAAATACAAAAATTAACTGGGCGTGGTGGCAGACGTCTGTAGTCTCAGCTACTTGGGAAGCTGAGGCAGGAGAATTGCTTGAACCCAGGACGCGGAGGTGGATGTTGCGGTGAGCCAAGATTGCACCATTGCACTCCAGCCTGGGCAGTAAGAGCTAAACTCCGTCACAAAAAAAAAAAAAAAAAAAAAAAAAGACTTGCCTTACACAGATGAATAATTCTGTTAGGTTTTAAACTCAGGTCGCTGGATTCCATCCAGATTTAGTGTTCTTTTCCCTCCTATAAAAACTTTAACTTTGCTGTTTTTCCCTTGCCACTATCCATTTAACTGCCAAATCAAGGCAAATATTCCTTTATACTTGCAATTTGCAGTGACATTCCTTTCTATTCCTACTGCCTTCTAGATAAGTCGTTCTCAAACTTGGCTCACGACTGGGGAGCTTGAGGAGCTTTAATAACTACTGATACTCACTTCCTACACCCAAAAGTCTGTTTCATTGATCTAGGGCATGGCCTGAGCTTCAAGACTTTTGTTTTTGTTTTTTTTTCTTGCCAGATCAGTACAAAACTTCAAGAGTTTTTAAAGCATCCAGGTGATTACAATGTGTGGTGAAGTTTGAGAGCCATTGTATATTAATAATTGTTGGAAGAAAGAATGTGGCTTAACTAAGGAGAGATGTTCAGAAGATCTGAATGTCAGGAGAGAGACTAGTGAGAGATTTGGAAACCATCAATATGTTGATGGTAACTGAAGCCACAGGATTGGACAACACTGCCTTAAGAGAGGTTGCCAAGTAACAAGAGAATAATCACAAAGACATTTTGACCTAACAAAGTATGGTTCCAGAAATATTTTGAGGTGGAAAGGAAGTTGAAGGGATTTATGCTAAAGCTGTAGATCAGAATCTGATGTACAGCCCAACCTAAGCTCCCCCCAACTTTAAGCCTTCCAGCCCTCCTGGATTTCCCAGCCCTTCAACTTCAGTATCACTTTACACTCACCGCTACACTGCAAACCCCTTTCACCTCCACCATGATAGGACTACACACAGGGCTTCATAACCCTCATTCACTGAAGAATTATAAAAACAACGTTCGGGCTGGGCACAGTCACTCACG
The DNA here is from genome assembly GCA_004027835.1 of Alouatta palliata. Classification (NCBI taxonomy): domain Eukaryota; kingdom Metazoa; phylum Chordata; class Mammalia; order Primates; family Atelidae; genus Alouatta; species Alouatta palliata. Next base: position 53,305 of record PVKV010013112.1, on the reverse strand, counting down.
GCTGTCATCCCAGGAATTTGGGAAGCTGAGGTAGGGGGGATCACCTGAGGTGGGAGTTTGAGACCAGCCTGACCAACATGCAGAAACCCCGTCTCTACTAAAAATACAAAAATTAGCCAGGCATGGTGGCACATGCCTGTAATCCCAGCTACTAGGGAGGCTCAGGCAGGAGAATCACTTGAACCCGGGAGGCGGTGGTTGCGGTGAGCCGAGATCGTGCCATTGCACTCCAGCCTGAGCAACAAGAGTGAAACTCTGTCTCAAAAAAAAAAAAAAAAAAAAAAAAGCTGGGCATGGTGGCGCGTGCCTGTAGTCCCAACTACTTGGGAGGCTGAGGTGGGAGGATCGCTTGAGTCCAGGAGTTCTGGGCCGTAGTGCACTATGCCAATCTGGTGTCCACACTAAGTTTGGCATCAATATGGTGACCTCCCGGGAGCAGGGGACCACCAGATTGCCTAAGGAGGGGTGAAATGGCCCAGGTCAGAAACGGAGCAGGTCAAAACTCCCATCCTGATCAGTAGTAGGATCACACCTGTGAACAGCTACTGCACTCCAGCCTGGGCAACATAGCGAGACACCGTCTCTACAAAAAAACAAAAACAACAACAACAACAAAAATCGCAACTTTTTCGGCTGGGTGCAGTGGCTCACACTTGTAATCCCAGCACTTTGGGAGAATTAGATGGACAGATTGCTTGAGCTCAGGAATTCAAGACCAGCCTGGGCAACATGGTGAAATCCCATCTCTACAAAAAATACAAAAAAATTAACCAGGCATGGTTGTGTGGGCCTGAGCCTGGGAAGTCAATGCTACAGTGAGCTGTGATTGCATCACTGCAGTCCAGCTTGGGCAATAGAATGAGAACCTGTCTCAATAATAATAACAATAATAATAATAACAACTTTTCACATCACCAATAAGCATGAGGTTCTTGGAGGAAAATTTGTTTGCCGGTTGGTTCTTCCTCATTGTGATGGGACAGTTTTTCCTGAGACCAGACCCTTTCTTAGCTAACATTTCCTGAGATACTGCCAGCCAACCCTTGGCTAGCTCTTCCTCTACGAATCTTTTTCTTTTGCAGCCCTTCAGGTCTTTGTCCTGTAAATTCGTAGAAAAACTGCTGGCGGCCGGGCACGGTGGCTCACGCCTGTAATGCCAGCACTTTGGGAGGCCGAGGCGGGTGGATCACGAGGTCAAGAGATCGAGACCATCCTGGTCAACATGGTGAAACCCCGTCTCTACTAAAAATACAAAAATTAGCTGGGCATGGTGGCACGTGCCTGTAGTCCCAGCTACTCGGGAGGCTGAGGCAGGAGAATTGCTTGAACCCAGG
>PVKV010013112.1:0-44454 GCA_004027835.1 Alouatta palliata | reverse complement strand
CACCATGTTGGTCTGGCTGGTCTCGAATTTCTGACCTCAGGTGATCCACCTGCCTGGGCCTCCCAAAGTGCTGGGATGACCTCAGGTGAGCCACCACGCCTGGCCCAGTGACCATTTTCCCCCTTGAAATGTAGTCAGGCTTCTCCCAGGTGTGCCATCACTCTGAAGATTAGGAGTCTGGGGACAGATGGAGCAGTTGTGTCTCCAATCCTTTGTCTTCTCTCCCTTAGCTGGCTCCGTGGCTACAGCTCCTCTAGTTCTCCCTGCTGTCTCCTTTCCCTCTCAAGAAGTCGGTCTCTTCTCTCTAGTTAGGAAGGACCAGCCCCTACCAGCCAGGACTTCTGGCTTCCCCGACCCTGATTCTTTCTCGCATCTTCTTTTGTGCTCTGCTCTTCATTTTTCAGACAGCTGGGGGAGAGACCAGCATGTGTGAATGTCGGTGCACCACAGAGATGCTTATTCCAGGATGCCCCACATACAGCTTCAGAATGTAGAAGGCCCTAGCACTTTTTACGTCCTCCTGGGTGGCTCTGAATTTGTGTGTGTGGTGGGAGTGGAGGTTCAAGATTAGAGATGCCACTCTTTCGAAGGGTCAAGTCACCTCTTGCCCTGCTCCAGGCAGGATGTCCCTGTAGCAAGAAGGGAAGTGGAAGTAGTACGATAGTAGGATCCCTGCCCATGAGGAATTAACCTATGTTGGGGCCAGAAGTCTCCGGACAATGTCCAGCTGCACCAGAACCAGATCCTTCTCTTTCCAAGCACTAGGTGGTGGGGGCAGAGGAATAAGGAAATGTGTAAGAACCTTAAAAACTAGATCTCCAGCCAGGCACAGTGGCTGAAGCCTGTAATCCCAGCTACTTGGGAGGCTAAGGCTAAGGCAGGAGAATCGCTTGAACCTGGGAGGCAGAGGTTGCAGTGAGCTGAGATCACACCACTGCACTTCACCCTGTGTGACAGCAAGACTCTGTCTCAAAAATAAATAAGTAAATAAATAAATAACAAAAAAAATTAGATTTCACTGGATATAAGGAAAAAAAGACTAAAGGCAGTACAATATACAGTTAAAAAGAAAGAGGCATATATATGTGTGTGTGTGTGTGTGTGTGTGTGTGTGTGTGTGTGTGTATATGCAGTATCATGGAAAAATATCCAAGACATGTTACTAAGTCTTCCCCCCTTTTCTTTCCCCTTTCTTTCTTCTTTTTCTATTTTGAGACAAGATCTCACTCTGTAGCCCATGCTGGAGTACAGTGGAATGATTATGGCTCAATTGAAATTCTGGGCTCAAGGGATCCTCCTGCCTCAGCTTGCTGAGTAGCTGGGACTACAGATGTGCACCACCAAGCCTGGCTAATTTACTTTTATTTTTTGTAGAGACAAGGTCTTGCCATGTTGCCCAGGCTGCTCTTGAACTCCTGACTTCAAGTGATCCTCCTGCCTTAGTCTCCCAAAGTGTTGGGTTTACAGGTGTGAGCCACTGTGCCTGGCTTCTTTATTTTTGTTGTTATTATTATTATTTTTACACAGAGTTTTGCTATATCACCCAGGCTAGTCTCCAATTCCTGGGCTCAAGTTCCTGCTTCAGGTTCCTGAGTAACTGAGACTACAGGCATGAGCTGCGTACCCAGCAATAGTATTACGGGTTTTAAAAGTCACTGAGGGCGGGCGCGGTGGCTCATGCCTGTAATCCCAGTGCTTTGGGAGGCCGAGGCAGGGGGATCACTTGATGTCAGGAGTTTGAGGTCAGCCTGGCCAACATGGTGAAACCCTGTCTCTGCTAAAATACAAAAATCAGCTGGGCATGGTGGCGTGCGCCTGTAATCCCAGCTGCTCAGGAGGTTGAGGCAGGAGAATTGCTTGAATCTGGGAGGCACAGGTTGCAGTGAGCCAAGATTGTTCCACTGTACTCCAGCCAGGGCAACAGAGCCAGACTCTGTCTCAAGAAAAGAAAAAAAGTCACTGAATAATGATATAAAATCACATTTATGCTTTAAAAAAATCCAAAATATTTGGGAAATGAGCTAGGAGTGAGTATACAAAGTTTTCTGGGTTAAATATTTCACAACTAGTATATACTTATTAATACTTGTGATTTACAAAGTGTTTTTATTGTTTGGGGTTTTTTTGTAGAAATGGGGTTTCTCCATGTTGGTCAGGCTGGTTCTCTAACTCCCGACCTCAGGTGATCCGCCCACCTTGGCCTCCCAAAGTGCTGGGATAAAAAGTGTATTTTTTTTTTTTTTAAGACGGAGTTTCACTCTTGTTGCCCAGGCTGAAGTGCAGTGGCACAATCTTGGCTCACTGCAACCTCCACCTCCCAGGTGCAAGCAATTCTCCTGCCTCAGCCTCCCAAGTAGCTGGGATTATAGGCATGTGCCACCACACCCAGACAATTTTTGTAATTTTAGTAGAGATGGAATTTCATCATGTTGATCACGCTGGATGGTCTTGAACTCCTGACCTCAGGTGATTCACCCATCTTGGACTCCAAAAGTGCTGAGATTACAGGTGTGAGCCACAGCGCCCAGACAAAAAGTGTATGTATATATATACATTGACCTCTTGACCGCCCACCTTGGCTTCCCAAAGTGCTAGGATTACAGGTGTGAGCCACCGCACCCGGTCCAAAACGTGTATTTTTTAATAGCAAAAGCACAAAGGGATTTAGAAAGAGAAAGTGAGGGCCCTCAGGAGTGGAAAACAAGGGACTTCCCATGACAAAACCAGCCTCTGTTCATAATACAGCCCTTCCTCCATCGATTGCTACAGATCATCAGATCATGGGACTATCTCCTATGGCTACACGGAAAAGGAAGGTGAGCTCTCCTGTCCCTATTCAGTTCCAAAGATGCCTAAAGTAAACCCTCAGTTACCAGGATGCCCTAGGAGGTCCATAAAAACATTCAAACATCCAACTCACATGGAAAAGTGGAAGAGGAAAATCAAAACAAGAGAAAATTCCCAGATTCTCCAACTAGACAGTTTGGATACCTGAGCTCAGGAATGACTATAATAAGCTCTCCTTTGAAGGTCTCAACATCATAATGCAAATTTAACTCCAACCCTAGGCTAAAAAGAAAACTTCCTGGCCGGGCATCATGGCTTACGCCTGTAATCCTAGCACTTTGGGAGGCTGAGGCAGGCGGATCACAAGGTCAGGCAATCGAGACCATCCTAGCCAACATGGTGAAACTGCGTCTCTACTAAAAATACAAAAAATTAGATGGGTGTGGTGGCACATGCCTGTAATCCCAGCTCCTCGGGAGGCTGGGGCAGGAGAATCACTTGAACCCGGGAGGCAGAGGTTGCAGTGAGCCGAGATCGTGCCACTGCACTCCAACCTGGTGACAGAGTAAAACTCTGTCTCAAAAAAAAAAGCTTCCTGAGGGCCAGGTGCAATGGGCTCACACCTGGAATCCCAACACTTTAAGAGACTGAGGCAGGAAGATTGCTTGAAGCCAGGAGTTCGAGACCAGCTTCGGCAATAAAACAAGACCCCATACCTACAAAAAACATGTCTGTTGTCCTAGCTACTGGGGAGACTGAAGCAGGAGTATCTCTTGAGCTCAGAAGCTCAAGACTGCAGCGTACCATGATACCTCCACTGCACTCCAGTGTGGGCAACAGAGTGAGCCCCTGTTCCTAAAAAGTAAAATAAGATAAAAATAAAATAAATAGGAGCTTCCTACCAAATTACCTATATTTTCTTTTTTGATCTTAAGGTCATTTTATTTATTTTATTTTATTTTTTTTAAAGACAGGGTTTCACCATGTTGGTCAGGCTGGTCTTCAACTCCCGACCTTAGGTGATCCGCCCGCCTTGGCCTCCAAAGTGCTTGGATTACAGGCGTGAGCCACCGCGCCCAGCCTTAAGGTCATTTTATATATGAAAATGTTGAGCTCCAGTGATGTGAAATATCCTGTTCAAGTTACTTGCAGTAAGACAGAGGCAGAACCTACCTTCAGAATCCGCATCATTTTTTTTTCTTTTATCTATTATAAAATGCTATACTGTCCTTTTTTTTTTTTGGAGACAATCACAGCTCTCTGCAGCCTCGACCTCTGGGGCTCAAGTGATCCTCCTGCCTCAGCCTCCCGAGTAGCTGGCACTACAGGTGCACACCACTACGTCAGGCTAATTAAAAAATTTTTTTTGTAGCTTTTTTTTTTGGTAGAGACAGGGTTTCACTATATTGCCCAGGCTCTATTTTAAGTCCAACATTTGCTTTTGTTCCCTTTAATCTTGACCCCAAACCCAGTCCTAACCCATAGTGGGCTCCTTTAATCTAGCCCTAACCCAGTGAAAATGGCTTGTTTTGCTTTCTGCACCTCCTTGCTCCCTCCTCCCATCTTCTCACCCAGAAATCTCCCATGCTTCCTTCTTGAAAAGAGCAATCCTGGGCAAGCAGGCAGGACTAGATTCAGTCCCAGCCTGAAGTGTCTCAGAGACGGCCTGGCACTTTCCTGCATCACTGTAGAAATGATCCTTACCAGGAGGACTTTGGAGTTCATGTCAAGCAGGCCATTGACCCTCTCCCACTGGATTTCTTACAAAAGCAGCCTCTTGACCACAGAGGACAGCACGTTATCCGTGCTCTTGATCCAAGAGCCTGAGATCCTGAGATGAAGACGTCAAGAGAGACCATGACGGATAATTTGTGGTGGATAGGAATCAGTAAACTGGGACAACAGCAGCAGCTGAGTCCAAGGGTCAGTGTCTGGGAGTAATTTAGGAAAGTTTGGTACTGACAGCTGTGTCTGGGACTTGAACGTCATGGCCAAACCAGCTCCTGGGCTCCTCAGCTGCTTCAGGCTAATGAACCGCTGGCCCAGGACACAAGAGGCAGCTGTGGTGTGGCTGAAGTCAGCGCCCCTGGAGGCCCAGGCTCGGCCTTGCTGCTTCCTTAGTAGTGTGACCTTAGACAAGTCACTTAGGAAAAGAGGAAAGGAAACTAGCATTTAGTGAGGGCACTGCCCTTTCTCAGCCGCCATCCTCACTGGTGAGGAGGGGAATGTTCCTATTTTACGTGAGAAGTCCTGAAGGTAAACACGTCATGCAAGCTCTGTAACTGGGAAGGAGGAAGACAGAATTAGAACCCGGAGCTTCTGAATTCAAATCCCGGGCTGTTGGCCCTGAGCTTTAGCGTTTCTGTAAAACGGTGATGGTAATACACTCACCCCTCACATGAAGTCCCACATTGAAGGTTCTAAACCCTTTCCTCCTTTCTCCCAACCTTGGTCCTGAAGAGCTGCGGCACCTCCTTCCCAGGAATGTAGTCATCGTATTTTGCCTCCCTCCAACAGGTTTGTGGGGTCTGGGCCCCAGGAGGTGTCTTGAAGGGAGGGTATCTGGACTTCGGTTTTCCCTCTACCCCACTCCCCAGATCTTCTCCCGACTCTGGAGGGCCGACTCCCGCTTCTCCCTGGTTGCGACTGGCGGGCTGACGACAGCGGGTGTTCCCAGGGATAGGATAAGGAACCCTGAGCTGCCGGGCCCAGCTCCAGGAGCTCCTTCCCCCACCGCCCAGGGCAGCCCCTTAGGTGCAGCGGCGTCGAGAGGCCGCTGGAGCTCCCAGCCCCTCCCTCTTCTCCGGGTCTGGGAGAGCAGCTCGCCGACCCCTCCAGCCTGGAAAGAGAGGGGGCGACTCGAGTCCGGGAGCGGCTCCTTGGAGACCCCGGAGAGTCCTGGGCGCCACGCGGCCGAGCCCCCGAAATAGATCCCGGTACCGGGGTTCCAGGAGCTGTCCAGCCCCGCGAGGGTGAGCTGCGAGAGAGGGTGGGCCAACGCCGGCGAGGCGGAGGGAGCCGCGGGCGCCAGGCGCGGGTGCGGCGGCGACTCCCCCTCCAGCCGCGGGCCCCGGGCGTCGCCCCCGCCCCCCACGTGGCCGCCGCCGTCCCAGCCCCTCCGAGGAAGCGGCGCGGCTTCCTGCGGCTCGGGCCGGGGATATAGGCGTCCCCACACCCGGGCCAGGCTCAGCGCCGCCGCAGCTCCTCGCCTCCTTGCTGCACGATGGCCTCGCTCCGAGCGGAGCGCGCCAGCGAACCCAGGCTCCCTACGACCCGCGCTGGGCGGCCGGCAGCGCTCCGCCTCCTCCTCCTGCTGGGCGGTGAGCGCGGCGCCCCGAGGCCCAGGCAGGAGGCGCGGGAGGCCCCGGAGGGGAGATGGGAGAGGGGCTGGATGGGCGAGGCCGGAACCGGCCTCGGGGTTCGGGTGCGGACCGACGGACAGAGCAGCACTGGCCTTCGGACGGTCCCTGACCTCACCTCAGGGCGGGCATAGCTCGAGCTGCTTCCCACCGGGGAAAGCTGGAGTGCCGGCCGCGAGCCCCGCGGAGAGGGCTTGGGAGGCCGGGAGCTGGCCAGAGGGGAGGGGGCTTTGGGCCTGGGTGTGAGTGACAAGGAGCTGGTGCCAGCCCCTCCCTCCCCAGCAGAGATGTCCGTGGGGTCTAGATTATTCCTCTTTTTCTTCCACGGTAGCCCTGCTTTCAGAGGGTCTCAGTCCCCCAACCCCCTCTCGCAGACCCCACTTCTGCGGTCCCCGCTATGCCACCCTCCTCTCCTGTTTCTCCTCACAGCTGTCCTGAAGCCCCAGGAGACCCTGGCTCAGCCTCTTCCCACCACAAGCACACCGGGGTCAGAAGGTGAGTACCCAGGGTGTGGAAGGGTGGCCGAGGGCAAGGACGAGAGCAAATTCAGTGGGGAGAGTCCCTTTCCCACAAGGCCCGCACAACCCCAACTAATGGCCCACTAAACTCCCCTCCGTTCTCTCTTGGGGTTCTTGTGGTCTTTCTTCCTGTCTTCCCACAAAGTCCCTGCACAGCTCTGAACTGGCCCACCTCACAGGTGGGTGAGAAGACCCCAGGAAAAGGTGTATGTGGAAGTTCTTATCAGGCTGGGATGGAAAGTGCTTAGCACAGGAAGTGTTACAGCATTCCTGAGCTGGGACTCTGTCCTCAGCTAGAACTTCTTGCTAGGGAAACTTTCTGAAGGGCTCCCCCGTTTGAAGGCAGGTGGTTCACCTTGGAAGCACCTGGGCAGGAGGGTTTGGAGGGAGGGGCAGGGCTGTGGTCACTGTGCAGCATCTGTACCTACAGTGAATATGGTGGAGAACTATGAGGCAGCTGTCCAACTTTGCTGGAATTATTATAAGGATCAAATGGATTCTATCGAAAAGGATTGGTGCGACTGGGCCGTGATTAGCAGGTACAGGCAGTGCTGGAGGGTGGCTCAGGCCCAGGGTTGGGCCTGCTCATTGCAGGTAGACCTTGAGTGAATGTGGGGCACTCCTCTCCCTGGGCCCACCCCCTCACTCACTCAAGTCCTCTCCTGCCCCCAGGCCTTATAGCACCCTGCGAGATTGCTTGGAGCACTCTGCGGAGGAGTTTGACCTGGGCTTCCCCAATCCCTTGGCAGAGAGGATCATCTTTGAGACTCACCAGATCCACTTTGCCAACTGCTCCCTGGTGCAGCCCACTTTCTCAGACCCCCCGGAGGATGTACTCCTGGCCATGATCATAGCCCCCATCTGTCTCATCCCCTTCCTCATCACTCTTGTAGTATGGAGGAGTAAAGACAGTGAGGCCCGGGCTTAGGGGGCCACAAGCTTCTCAACAACCATCTGACTCCGCTTCCCCACCCCCACCAGGCCTCCCTCCTTCCTTCCCTACTCCCTTCTTTCACTCTCGCTCCCACCACAGATCCCTGGATTGCTGGCAATGGAAGCCGGGTGGGGTCATGGCACAAGTTCTGTAATCTTCAAAATAAAACTTTTTTTTGTACAATGTCCTTCTCCCCGTTTCAGTGGACCCTGTGTCGTTCCCTGCCACTCCCACAGGCTCTCAGCTCTGGGTAGCAGAAGCGGAAAAATCTGGATGGCCCACAGTTCTGTTCATTTCACCTGCCCCCCTGCTCCCGACCTCCATGAAGGTCACACCCCTATATTCTTTCCTCCCAGGCGGGCCTTTCCTGCCCTTATCCAAACTCGGCTCCAGGAAACAAGCAGGAAGAGACTCCCTTCCGGTCTGGACAGCAGCTGGGGACCTGCGACTGGGGAGGTGTGGGGGAAGGGGCAAGGGAGTAATCTCTGCTTGTGACTCCTGCAAGAGGGGCAGGAGGCTGCCCAAGGGGCCCTGACTGTTCCCTTCTTCATTCCTCAGTTTACTCCCAGGGCCTGGGAAGAAGAAACCTGACTGAGCAACAGGAATCCATTCCTAAGGACCTCACAATTGAGGGCGAAAGCAGTGGGGGCTTCCTCTGCTAGGTTCACCACTCCCCTCTGTGTCCTCAGCCCTCATCCTGCCTTGTCCTGGACTGGGTGTGGCCTACAGCCCAGCAACACACTGCCCCCTGGTGTCCACTAAAGCCAGCAACGAGAGATGTCTGTGATTTGGAAGAAGCTCACGGCTGAGGAGTACTGGACCCCTGTGTCAGAAAACTGCCATCTCCATAGCAACCACTAGTTTCTTGTTTTTGTTTTTGTTTTTTTGAAACAAGGTCTTGCTCTGTCACCCAGGCTGTAGTGCAGTGGCACAAACATGGCTCACTAACCTGGGCTCAAAGATCCTCCCACCTCAGACTTCCAAGTAGCTGGGACCACAGGTGTGTGCCACTATGCTAGGCTAATTTTTTTTTTTTTAAGTTTTTTTGTACCAGGTGCGGTTGCGCGTGCCTGTAGTCCCAGCTACTCCAGAGGCTGAGGTGGGAGGATCACTTGAGTCCAGGAGTTCTGGGCTGTACTGTGCTATGCCAATTGGGTGTCTGCACTAAGTTCAGCATCAATATGGTGACCTCCTGGGAGCAGAGGACCACCAGGTTGCCTAAGGAGGGGTGAACCAGCCCAGGTCAGAAACGGAGCAGGTCAAAACTCCCGTCCTCATCAGTAGTGGGATCACGCCTGTGAATAGCCACTGCACTCCAGCCTGGGCAACATAGTGAGACCCGTCTCTTATTTAAAAAAAAAAAAAAAGGATTTTTTGTACAGATGGGGTCTCACTGTGTTGCCCAGGGTGATCTTGAACACCTGGCCTCAAGTGATCCTCCCCAGTCAGTCTCCCAAAGTGCTGAGATTATAGGCATGAGCCCGCTGCACCTGAACAAACACTAGTTCTTAGCTGGACCCTTCTATCAGCTTCTTGAGACAAACAATACTCTCTTAAGATAACTTCCTAGCCAGGTGCGGTGGCTCACACCTGTAATTTCAGCACTTTGGGAGGCTGAGGCAGGTGGATCACAAGATCAGGAGTTCGAGACCAGCCTGACCAACATGGTGAAACCCTGTCTCTGCTAAAAATACAAAAATTAGCTGGACCTGGTGGTGCACGCCTGAATCCCAGCTTCTCGGGAGGCTGAGACAGGAGAATTGCTTGAACCCAGGAGGCAGAGGTTGTGGTGACCAAGACCATGCCATTGCACTCCAGTCTGGTAGACAGAGGGAGACTCCATCTCAAAAAAAAAAAAAAAGATACCTTCCTACTTTCTAGGGTCATACCCAGCCCCTCTCTACAACCCACCATTGTTGTATATGAACACACCTATATGTTCCCTGGATAATGAGGTCCAGTTCTCACCTGGTAACCTATACCTCCCTTGGACACAACTGCCAGGTCTCCAAAAACATCTACAAAAACAACTTTATCCTCCATGGACACACCTGTTTACTCCTTGTGGCACCCTGAGCCTCTTTAGGGACTTTCCTTGTGTTGAAATATCTGCCACCTTGAATACATGCATATCCATTTCTTGGGGTATCCTTGCCTATTCTATATATGCTTGTATGCTTCCTGGAACATGCCTAATCATTCTCTGAGACACACTTCTCTTGGGCACATCTGTTTTTCTAGCCACACATATGTTCCCTAAAAATATTTTGAGTTGGCTGGGCGCAGTGGCTCACTCCTGTAATCCCAGCACTTCGGGAAGCTGAGGCAGGTGGATCACCTGAAGCCTGGAGTCTGAGACCAGCCTGACCAATATCGTGAAACCCTGTGTCTAATAAAAATACAAAAATTAGCTGGGCTTGGGGGCATGTGCCTGTAGTCTCAACTACTCAGGATGCTGAAACAGGAGAATCGCTTGAACCCGGGAGGTGGAGGTTGCAGTGAGCTGAGACTGTGTCACTGCACTCCAGCCTGGGTGACAGAGTGTGACTCGGTCTCAAAAAAAAAAAAAAAAAAAAAATTGAGTTTTCATCTGAAATACAGGTTTGCTTTATTTCCATGAAGGAATCTGTCTTCCTAAGTATATATATCTACTCCCTCTGTGGCATGTATTTGCCTTCATGCATTTTATTAATATACATCAAGAACCTGCTGGTATAAGACACTGCGTGTGGTGTATTATGTTGGAAAGATAGGTTAGAGAGTCTGGTTTTCTGCCCTCAGTGGCTTTCATCTAGTGAGGAAGTTGACATGTGTACGAATGAACAAACAAAAAAAAGAAGTGTGTGATAAGAATCATGCTAGGGATACAAACCAAATGTTAACGGAGTGCGAAGGAAGACGGGATCACATCTGGCTGAGAAGACCCGAGGAGGTGTGATGACAGGAAGGTGATTGCAGAGTTGGTAGATGACTAGGCCTTAGCTTAGGGGAGAGAGTAGAAAGGGAGGTCAATTATGAAATTATTGCAATAATCCAGGCTGAGAAAATGAAGACATGGAGAAAAGGAGTGTTGAATGGGGAAATGGAAAATAACTATAAAGCAGAGGATATGATTAAAAACAGGAGGGAAGGGCCAGGTGTGGTGGCTCATACTTGTAATCCCAGCACTTTGGGAGGCTGAGGTGGGAGGATCACTTGAGGCCAGGAATTTAAGACTGGTCAGGGTAACATAGTCTCTACAAAAAACAGGCCGGGCTCGGTGGCTCATGCCTGTAATCCCAGTGCTTTGGGAAGTTGAGGTGGGTGGACCACTTGAGGTCAGGATTTCAAGACCAGCCTGGTCAACACGGTGAAACACCAACCACCATCTCTGTCTTTTTTTTTTTTTTTTGAGACAGAGTGTCACTCTGTCACCCAGGCTGAAGTATAGTGATGCAATTTTGGCTCACCACAACCTCTGCGTCCTGGGTTCAAGTGATTCTTATGCCTCAGTCTCCCAAGTAGCTGGGACTACAGGCACATGCCACCACGCCGGGCTAATTTTCATATTTGTAGTAGAGACAGAATTTCACCATATTGACGTTGACCAGGTTGGTCTGGAACTCCCGAGCTTAGATGATCCACCCGCCTCGGCCTCCCAAAGTGCTAGGATTACAGGCGTGAGCCACCGTGCCCAGCCCAAAACCCTGTCTCTAATAAAAATACAAAAATTAGGCGGGTGCAATAGCTCACACTTGTAATCCCAGCACTTTGGGAGGCCAAGGCGGGCGTATCACCTAAGCTCAGGAGTTCGAGACTAGACTGGTCAGCATGGTGAACCCCTGTCTCTACTAAAAATACAAAAATTAGCCAGGTGTGGTGGCGCATGCCTGTAATCTCAGCTACTCTGGAGGCTGAGGCAGGAGAATCATTTGAACCTGGGAGGCGGAGGTTGCAGTGAACCGAGATTGCACCATTGCACTTCATCCTGGGCGACAGACTAAAATTCCGTCTCAAAAAAACAAAAACAAAGACTAGCTGGGTGTGGTGACACGTGCTTGTAGTCCCAGCTACTCTGGAGGCTGAGGCAGGAGAATCACTTGAACCTGGGAAGTGGAGGTTGCAATGAACCAAGATCGTGCCACTGCACTCCAGCCTGGGTGACAGAGCGAGATTCTGTCTCAAAAACAAACAAAAACTCAACTGGGTGTAATGGCACATGTCTGTAGTTCCAGCTACTTGGGAGGCTGAGGTGGCAGGATCAGGAGTTCAAGGTTATGGTGAGGTATGATTGGACCACTGCACTCCACCACGGGCAATCCTGTCTCTAAAAATTAAAAAATTAAAAAAATAAAATACTGGCGGGGCATGGTGGCTCACTCCTGTAATCCCAGCACTTTGGGAGGCTGAGGTGGGTGGATCACCTGAGGTCGGGAGTTCAAGACCAGCCTGACCAACATGGAGAAACCCAGTCTCTACCAAAAAAAACACAAAATAAAATTAGCCAGGCATGGTGGCACATGCCTGTAATCCCAGCTACAGGGGAGGTTGAGGCAGGAGAATTGCTTGAATTTGGGAGGTGGAGGTTGCAGTGAGCTGAGATCGCCCCATTGCACTCCATCCTGGGCAACAAGAGCGAAACTCCATCTCAAAAAAATAAACAAATAAAATAAAATACCAACAGGCCCTTGATGTATATCATGTATATAAAATGCAGGAAGGCAAACACATGCCACGAAGGGAATAGATATACCCTTAGGGAAGACAGACACATTCATGGAAATAAAGCAAACCTGTATTTCAGATGAAAACTCAAAATATTTTTAGGGAATATTTTCTACTTCCCCATTTGACACTCCTCTGCTCCATGTCCTCATTTTCTCAAGCCTGGATTATCTCAAATAATTTTCTAATTCATCTCCCTTCCTTCTGTCTCCCCTAGGGAGGAAATTAGCAGGACTTGGATAAAACAGGAGGGAGAGGCCAGGGCTGACAGAGAGGAGAGGTTAGGGGTGACTCAGCCTTTGGACTGGAGTTACTAGGACAATGATGGCAATAATAATAGAAAACAGCCATTGAGGAGGAGGAACCGTCCTGAAGAAAAGAATGTACAATTATAAGGTAACAGTGGAACAAGCTGTTATGTTCCACAGAGAGTTAGAAATGGGGGTAATGGGAGTGGAAAGAGGTTGGGTCTGGTAATATAGGTGTGGGAGTCTTCTGCACAGAAGTGCACCATAAAGCCATTAGATGGATGAGAACTCTAAGACAGAATGGTTCATTGAAAAGAGGAAGGCTAGCTGGGCGTGGTGACTCACGCCTGTAATCCCAGCACTTTGGGAGGCCGAGGCTGGTGTATCACAAGGTCAAGAGTTCAAGACCAGCCTCGCCAACATGGTAAAACCCTGTCTCTACCAAAAATACAAAAATTAAGTGAGCGTGGTGGCACACACCTGTAATCCCAGCTACTTGGGAGGCCGAGGCAGGAGAATAGCTTGAACCCGGGAGGCGGAGGTTGCAGTGAGTGCAGATCGCGCAACTGCACTCCAGCCTGGCGACAGAGTAAGCCTCCAGCTCCAAATAAATAAATAAATAAACACACACATAAATAAAAATAATTAAAGAAAGAAAGAATGAGAAAAGGGCCGGGTGCAGTGGTTCACGCCTGTAATCCCAGCAGCAGTAGGAGGCTGAGGCAGGAGGATTGCTTGAGCTTAGGAGTTTGAACCAGCCTAAGCAACATGGCAAAAACCTATCTCTACAAAAAATTTAAAAATTAGCCAGGCATGGTGGTGTGTGCCTGTAGTCCCAGCTACTCAAAAGGCTGAGGTTGAAGGATTGCTTGAGCCTGGGAGGTTGAGGCTATACAGAACCAAGATCATACGTCTGCACTGTCCAGCCTGAGCAAGAAAGTAAGATCCTGTCTCAAAAAACAAATAAATAAATAACTAATGAGAAAAGAGAGAAGGACAGAGGGAAGATCAGAGATGTAACAGCAGAACAAGAATAAAGGATTGTCAAAAGCTGAGAGTGGTGGCTCATGCCTATAATCCCAGCACTTTGGAAGGTAGAAGCAGGCGGAACACCTGAGGTCACGAGTTCAAGACCAGCCTGGCCAACATGATGAAACCCCATCTCTACTAAAAAAATACAAAAATTAGCCAGGCATGGTGGCAGGCACCTGTAATCCCAGCTACTTGGGAGACTGAGACAAGGAGAATTGCTTGAACCCAGGAGGCAGAGGTTGCAGTGAGCCCAGACTGCACCACTGCACTCCAGCCTGGGCTACAGAGCAAGACTCATAAAGGCAAAGGAAATGGTGAGCTTTGAGAAGATATTATCAACCAAATGGTTTATTCATTCATTCATTTAACAAATATTTGTTGGTCATTCTGTGGAGCAAGTACAGTGCACAGTGTTTTTATCTCTGTTTTTTTGTTTTTGTCCAAAGCAATTTTTTAAAAAATTTCTTGAGACGGAGTCTTGCTCTGTCGCCCAGGCTGGAGTGCAGTGGTGCAGTCTGGGCTCACTGCAACCTCAGCCTCCTGGGTTCCAGCAATTCTCCCGCCTGAACCTCCCAAGTAACTGGGATTATAGGCGTGCACCACCATGCGCAGCTAATTTTTTGTATTTTTAGTAGAGATGAGGTTTCACCATGGTGGCCAGGCTGGTCTTGAACTCCTGACCTCAAGTGATCCACCCACCTGGGCCTCCTGAAGTGCTGGGATTACAGGTGTGAGCCACTGCAGCCAGCCTTTTATTTCTTCTTTTTTTTTTTCTTTTACCCATAGACTAAGGCCATAGAAACTGTGCACATGAAGGATAGATTTGGATATTGGAAATCAGACAGAAAATTGAGATGGCAGGGTCAAGGGTTGTACTTTTTATTGTTATTATTATTTGACACAGAGTCTCATTTTGTCTCCCAGGCTGGAGTGCAGTGGTGGGATCTAGGCTCACTGCAACCTCCACCTCCTGGGTTCAAGCAATTCTCGTGCCTCAGCTTCCTGTATAGCTGGGTTCACAGGTGTGTGCACCACCACACCCAGCTAATTTTTGTATTTTTAGTAAAGACAGGGTTTCACCATGTTGCCCAGGGTGCTCTCAAACTCCTGACCTCAACTGATCCACCCGCCTCAGCTTTCCAAAGTGCTGGGATTACAGGTGTGAGCCACTGCACCCAGCCCATACTTTTTTTTTCTTTTTTTTTAGGAGAAAGGATCTCGCTCTGTTATCTAGGCTGGAGTGCAGTGGTTCGATCATACCTCACTGCAGCCTCAAACTCCTGGCCTCAAGCAGTCCTCCTGTCTCAGCCTCCCAAAGTGTTGGGACTACAGGCGTGTGTTCCCATGTCTGGCTAATCTTTAAAATTTTTTGTAGAGGCTGGGCACGGTGGCTCACACCGGTAATCCCAGCCCGTTGGGAAGCCAAGGCTGGCAAATCACAAGGTCAGGAGATCGAGACCATCCTGGCTAACACGGTGAAACCCCATCTCTACTGAAAATACAAAAAAAAAAATTAGCTGGGCGTGGGGGCACCAGCCTGTAGTCCCAGCTACTCAGAAGGCTGAAGCAGGAGAATCACTTGAACCTGGGAGGCAGAGATTGTGGTGAGCTGAGATCGCGCCACTGCACTCCAGCCTGGGTGACAGAGTGAGACTTTGTCTCAAAAAAAAAAATTTTTTTTTTTAGAGATGGAGTCTTGCTGTGATGTAAAGAGGTGTAAATATTTTTAATTAAGGAAGACCTGCATATGTTTATAGTATAAGGGAGAGGAACCAAGGGCAAGGAAGAGAGGGAATATGATAGAGAGGTCCTGGAAGAAGTTGAAAAAAAGAGGCAAGAACATATACCAAAGGGTGCAACACTTCTTCTGAGTCCAAAAGGAAGGAGTAGGCAGGGCGCCGTGGCTCATGCCTGCAATCCCAGCACTTTGGGAGGCGAAGGCGAGCAGATCACAAGGTCAGGAATTCGAGAGTCTGATCAGCATGGTGAAATACTATCTTTACTAAAAATACAAAAATTAACTGGGTGTGGTGGCGTGTGCCTGTAATCCCAGCTACTTGGGAGGCTGAGGCAGGAGAATCACTTGAACTCAGGAGGTGGAGGTTGCAGTGAGCCAAGATCGCCCCACGGCACTCCAGCCTGGGCGACAGAGTAAGACTTTGTCTCAAAAAGAAAAAAAGGAAGGAGTAAAAGTGAGGAACAATTTTTGAGTGATGAATCTAGTATAGAGACAGACAAGAGGGAAAACTTAAAGGGTTCACATGCATGGCCTCAATCTCAAAAACAGGAAGGAAAGGCATTCTGCAGAGAGCGGAGAGATGGGGACAGTTGGAGTGGCTTGACGAACATGGAAAAGTTTGAATAGTTATCTTGAAGGTGACAGGGAGTCAATGAAAGACAAATAAAGGTCAGCACCAAGTTCTGGGAAGAAAAAGAATTTAAAAAAAAAAAAAGACAAATAAAGGATCACAGGGCTGCCCTTAGAACCCAGCATGAGGCTATTCAGGGAATCTGGGGCTCGGTAAACATGTTCTGGTGAATTTTTTGTTGTTGTTTTGTTTTGTTTTAAGGAATGGAGAGTTTAATAGGCAAGAAGGAAGGGAGAAGGAAGAAGCGCCCCTGTACAGAGATGGAGGGAGGGGGGCTCCAAAGCTGAAAGAAGGAAACCTCCATTCTGGTGATTTTTCTTCCAGCAATACTCCAGAGCCCAGGAGTGAAAAAAAAAAGAGGTAGGGGACATGGAGCGACAATCATTGGTTTGGGAACCGACCAGTAGGTTGGTAGGTAAGGGGACAGAACTGAGTAGTTTCGGCTGAGTAAGCAGTCAGATAAAACCAAAAGGGGTCCTAGGTCTTGAGACGAGACAGGCGAGGTCATGACACATTTGAGAGACAGGTGGTTGTGGTCAAAGACCGCAGCTCTGAATCGTGGAAGTAGAGCTGTGTCTAGTGATACAAGCTACAAAGTGTGCTCCCTTGGGTACTGCAGGAGCCTGAAGAATGGGAGAGTCAAAGGAAATTGGAGGGCCAGTTGGTCACCTGTTATCCCTTTGGGAGGCTGAGGTCTGGAGATCACTTGAGCCCAGGAGTTTGAGACCAACCTGGGCCAACAAAGTGAGTGCCCATCTCTAGAAAATATTCGCCAGGTTGCTGGGAGCAGTAGCTCACGCCTGTAGTCCCCCAGTACTTTGGGAGGTTGAGGCAGAAGTATCACTTGAGACCTGGAGTTCGAGACCAGCCTGGGCAACCCATGAGACCCCCATCTGTACCAAAACAACAACAACAACAAAATTTATTTAATAGCTGGGTGCAGTAGTGTGCACCTGTAGTCCCAGCTATTGAGACTGAAGCCGGACGATCGCCAGAGCTTGGGAGGCGGAGGCTGCAGTGAACTCTGATTGTGCCACAGCACTCCAGCCTGGGCAACAAAGGGAGACCTTATCTCAAAGACGAATAAATAAATAAATAAAATAAAATAAAGGACACTGGACTTGAGGAGTTTGGGTAATTGTGAGCTGATCAAATTAAATGGTAATTCACAGAAATGTTAATATAAGAAGCCTAGTATAGCGGAAACAAACGTAGGCTGGGATGTGGAGACCTGGGCTCTATTTGCCGTTCTACTTCAGCATCAAAAATTCGCCGCTTTGGGAAAGCCACGACCTTTCTCTGAGGTTGAACCAGAAGACGTCCCATGACTTTTCCTGCTCCAAAAAGATAAGGCTTTTTGGGATAACGGCTAGGGATTGGCTGATAACGAGAATTCCTCCTGCCGGTCTTCCTCTTGCCTGAGAGGCATCCGGAACCTTTCTGCATTGCTTTCTGCCCCGCCGTACGGAAGTGAAGGCCGGAAGTCCTTAGCCGGTAGCTTCCGGGTTTCCTGGGCTACTGCGATGGCGATGAGTTTCGAGTGGCCGTGGCAGTATCGCTTCCCACCCTTCTTTACGTGAGGCTCAGACCCCAAGAAGCCCCGCTGTGCCTCCCGCCCCTCCCCCGGACCCTGGGCTCAGCCCTGATGCTTCACATGGGGAGGGGGAGAAAAGACCCGGGTGCTAACACCCTCAGTCCCTTACTTTCTCCCCGAAACGTGTCCTGGGCAAGTGCTGCCTCTCGCCCTCTAATTCTGCGCCCCACTCCCTTCACCCGGCAGGTTACAGCCGAACGTGGACACTCGGCAGAAGCAGCTGGCCGCCTGGTGCTCGCTGGTCCTGTCCTTCTGCCGCTTGCACAAACAGTCCAGCATGACGGTGATGGAAGCTCAGGAGAGCCCGCTCTTCAACAACGTCAAGCTACAGCGTATCCTCCCTCAGGCTCTTCCACAGCCCACACACATGCACTTCTGCGCTTTCCCACATGCACTTCTGCGCTTTCCCACATGCCCAGACCCCTCCGCGCAACCCCTCTTTACCCATGGTAGGCAGATTCCTACCCAAACTGGACTTAAGAGTGAAAATGTGTAGCTGACATTTTACTTCTGCAAATGCAGTACCAGACCCTCTTGTTCTTGCCAGTAGTGAATGCTCGGCTGTCACTGAGGTCTTAGAATTTCTGCCCTGAAGCCAGGTTCCAAGCTTTTTAACCTAAGCCCCTTTGACTATTTTTATATCCCATCCTTTTCTGTGTGAGGCCCAGATTTGGGTAAATACCTTTAATTATTTTCTCCGCCCCTCTCCTGCCAGGAAGTAAGGGTCATTTGTTTTTGCTGCCTGATTCATCCTTAAAATATCTGTGGAGAAAGGCTGAAGGAAGGCAACAGGCAGAGGGTGAGAAATGACAGTACCTTTCATTTTCTAAAGCTCCCCCTTTTTTTTTTTTTTTGAGACAGGGTCTTGCTCTCTTGCTCAAGCTGGAATGCAGTGGTACAATCACATAAAGTTCTTTTTAATTTTTTTTTTAAGAATGACTCTTTTTTTTAATTTTTTAATTTTAATTTTTTTTAATAATTCTTTTTTTTTTTTTCAAGATGATGTTTCTCCATGTTGGTCAGGCTGGTCTCGAACTCCCGACCTCAGGTGATCCGCCCACCTCGGCCTCCCAAAGTGCTGGGATTACAGGCGTGAGCCACCGCGCCCGGCTCTTTTTAATTTTAATTGGAAGAGTTTCTCTTTACCTTCCTTCCTCAAATATCCAGGGAGGATAGGTACATCATGTTGGGAAATTGCACATGTATGTGTTGGAAAGGAAGGGGCAGATGGTTCTCAACATGGGACTGGCTCTGAGAATTTTTATCCCACTCAATTAATGTGTATGCCATTCCCTTAACCTAAACCAGGAAAGCTTCCTGTGGAATCCATCCAGATTGTATTAGAGGAACTGAGGAAGAAAGGTGGGTTCAGTTCCCTAGATTCCTTATTTTTCTTCCCAATTGGGTTTCCTTGAGGGCAAATTAGGATAAGTCTTTTTTCCCATGAATAACTTTTTTCTGACTCCTGGCTTGCAGATCAAATTAGGATAAGTCTTTTCCTTTTAATAGCTTTTTTTTCTCTCTCTCCTGGCTTGAAGGTCAAAGTCTTCTGTAAAGTAGGCAGCCCAATTCCCAAGTCCTTTCTTCTTTGTATACAAAATTGAAATCTGTCTGTGCCCTGAACCTGAAGAGAAGTAGAAGAAGAATGAGTGTCTTGTAGATAATAATAGTAAAATAAATATTGATTCTCTCTTTCTGAAAGTTGAGTCTCTTCCACTCTGTCCCTCCTTGGTATTTGCCTCTTTGTTTCTTTCTAGATCGTGATGCTTTTTTTTTGGGAGATAGGATCTCTGTCATCCAGGCTGGAGTGCAATGGCTCAGTCATGTCTCACTGTAGCCTCGACTTCTTGGGCTCAGGTGATCCTCCCACCTCGGCCTCCTGAGTAGCTGAGACCACAGGCATGCGTCATGACACATGTGTCTAACTTTTTGTATTTTCTGTAGAAACAGGGTCTTGTCATGTTACCCAGACTAGTCTTGAACTGCTGGGTTTAAGTGATCCTGCTGCCTTTGCCTGCCAAAGTGCTGCGATTACTGGTGTAAGCCACTGTGCCTGGTGATGCTTTCATAAGTATCTTTTTTACAGGGAACCTCGAGTGGTTGGATAAGAGCAAGTCTAGCTTCCTGATCATGTGGCGGAGGCCAGAAGAATGGGGGAAACTCATCTATCAGTGGGTGAGATCATCCTGCTGCCAAGTATTCAACAGTGACCCCTGGCAAATAATAATTATATTAGCCAACAGATACCTGGTGTTCCCAGATCCAGACTGAGCAAAATGGGGAGGGGGCAGAAAGAGGAAGTGTAAGCCTTCCAGGCAAACCTCTTTCAGTGACTCAATGTCTTTGGCTGCATAGAACCTCCCTTTCTTTGCCTGTAGGAGGTGAGGGGCTATGTGAGGCCATGTTTGGAGAATGCAGAACTAGGAACCCAGAGTGCTATTGTTGGCTGGAGCCTCTGGCCACAGAAGATAAATGGGGAAAGGAAGGGAAAAAACCTGGGGCCCCTCCCCCACTGCACCCTTATGGGACTGTCCACAATATGAATGAGATATTCTGAACCAGTGTGGGTGTGGGGACAGAATACTCTTCCCCCTAAATTCCTTGCCACCACCAGCCCCAAACATTCCCAAGGAAGAGAAGAGGGTAAGAAGCATCAATATTCTAAATATAACAAATAGACACCACCCATTCCTGAGCAGGAAAACAACCAGAATGAGAGGTCACTCCTCAGACACGTGAAGACCTGTGGTTTAGTGGTTCCAAATGAGTGTGTACACATATAAATATAGCACCTGTAGGGTTTATGGTTTTTAGGCCATTCTGCAGAGGTGGCAGTGAGCTCTGGTTTGGGAATAGCTATCATTCCTGGATCAGAAGGGTGGAGCTGATGAATTTAGTGTCTCCCAGGAGATTCTTGGTTCTAATTCACTCCTCATTTTCTGTGTTTACAGGTTTCCAGGAGCGGCCAGAACAACTCTGTCTTTACCCTGTATGAACTGACTAATGGGGAAGACACAGAGGATGAGGGTAATGCCTTTCAGTCCCCCCACCCAGTTTGTTTTTTGTTTTTTAGTTTAGTTTAGTTTTGTTTTTGTTTTTCTGAAATGGAGTCTTGCTCTGCCACCCAGGCTGGAGTACAATGGCATGATCTCAGCTCACTGCAACCTCTGCCTCCTGGGTTCAAGCAATTCTCCTGCCTCAGCTTTCTAAGTAGCTAGGATTACAGGTGCACACCAGCATGCCCGACTAATTTTCTGTATTTATAGTAGAGATGGGGTTTCATCATGTTGGCCAGGCTGGTCTCAAACTCCTGACCTCATGATCTACCCACCTCAGCCTCCCAAAGTGCTGGGATTACAGGCATGAAACACTGCACTCTGCCTATTTCTTTCTTTTTTTTTTTTTTTTTTTTTGAGAAAGACTCACTGTCACCCAGGCTGGAGTGTAGTGGCACGATCTCTGCTCACTGCAAAACCTCCGCCTCCCAGGTTCAAGTGAGTCTCATGCCTCAGCCTCCCCAAGTAGCTCAGATTATAGTTGCACACTACCATTCCCAGTTAAGTTTTGCTTTTTTTTGGTAGAGATATGATTTCACCATGTTGGCCAGGCTAGTCTTGAACTCTTGACCTCAGGTGATCCGCCCGCCCTGGCTTCCCAAAGTACTGGGATTACAGACATGAGCCACTGCACCTTGCCACCCCCTACTTTTTTTTTTTTTTTTTTTTTGAGACAGAGTCTTGCTCTGTTGCTAGGCTAGAGTGCAGTGGCGCGATCTCAGCTCACTGCAACCTCCACCTCATGGGTTCAAGTGATTCTCATGCCTCAGTCTCCCCAGTAGCTGGGATGACAGGCACGCCCCACCATACCCAGCTAATTTTTGTATTTTTAGTAGAGTAGAGATGGGGTTACCATGTTGGCCAGGCTTGTCTCAAATTCCTGACCTCATGTTCTGCCTGACTCGGCCTCCCAAAGTGCTGGGATCACAGGTGTGAACCACTGTGCCTGGCCACCCCCTACTTTTGTCATGTGAATTCTCTTCTCTCCTATTTTGGTTTAATTGATATTCAGACTTCCCATGTCTCTGTCTCTGAATTCCAAGTACTATAATATAAAAGTTCTTAACTCATGTCCAAGAATTCTATAAGCCACCTGAATTACATGCAAAAAACCCCAGATTTTGTTTTTGTGGGCACATGTACATTTTTCTAGGGATAGATAGATACTAGGAGATTTCCAAGGACATCTGTGACCCATGAAAAGTTAAGAATTTCACTTTCAGCTGGGCACAGTGGCTCATGCCTGTAATCCTAGCACTTTGGGAGGCTAAGGCGGGAGGATTGCTTGAGGCCAGGAGTTTGAGACCAGCCTGGGCAACGTAGGGAGATCCTGTCTCTACAAAAAATTTAAAAATCAGCTAGGCGTGGTGGTATGCACCAGTAATCCCAGCTACTCAGAAGGCTTAGGTGGGAGGATTGCTTGAGCCCAGGAGGTCAAGGTGCAGTGAGCTATGATCATGCCACTGCACTCCAGCCTGGGTGACAGATTGAGACTGTCTCAAAAAATAACAATACGCTGGGCACAGTGGCTCACGCCTGTAATCCCAGCACTTTGGGATGCTGAGGTGGGTGGATCACTTGAGGTCAGGCGTTCCAGACCAGCCTGGCCAACATGGTGAAACCTCATCTCTACTAAAAATACAAAAATTAGCTGGGCGTGGTGGCGCATGCTTGTAATCCCAGCTACGTGGGAGGCTTCGGCAGGAGGATCACTTGAATTCAGGAGACTGAGGTTGCAGTGAGCTGAGATCACACCACTGCACTCCATCCTGGATGACAGAGCGAGACTCTGTCTCAGAAAATAATAATATTAAAATATTATAAATAAACTTTCTTTATTCAGCATCTGTTGTAGATGCCAAATGAGGAACAAGGGCAAGGGATTAAGCTTGAAATCTCATTCCTTGCTGACTCAGGCTCTCTTTCACCCTTTATTCTTATAGAGGGCTCAAGATTTGTGGGTGTCAGCTGAAGAGATTGGGCCAACACCCCCAGCCCCACCCCCAGCCCATTTAAATATGTTGGTTCCTGGCCAGGCAAGGATTTGTATAGTGTTGGATTTTTACATAGTGTCAACACTCTTAGTTCTTTTTTCTGTGACTCCATGTTCTGATCCTCTGGATCACCACAAGTTTCGATCTTAGCTGGGATAGCAGGGGGTGTCTCCTCTTTCTGGCTGCCCTAGCAGAGTTTACATCTCTTGGCTGTTCCCCCTCCTGTCCTGCAGGTCTCTGCTTGCTACTCCCACCATCACCCCATGATTTCAGCACTGTAGCCTTGCCCAGCCCACCACTCAGGCTGGGCAAAGTTGGAGGCTTCCTCAGAAAGCAAGCTCCCTGACTTAGCTGAGCCCCCGCAGGGGGTGAGGTAAGCAAGCCTGTTAGGGCTTGCCTGCTGCCTCCCACATCTCCCTGCAGTATCTTACCATATCTCCACATACTCAATTGGCCATTGGCTCCCAGCTTTTTTTTTTTTTTTTGAGACGTAGTCTTGCTCTGTCACCCAGGCTGGAGTGCAGTTGCGTGATCTCGGCTCACTGCAACCTCCACCTCCCGGGTTCAAGTAATTATCCTGCCTTAGCCTTCCGAGTAGCTGGGATTACAGGCATGTGCCACCATGCCCAGCTAATTTTTTGTATTTTTAGTAGAGACAGGGTTTTGCCATGTTGGCCAGGCTGGTCTGGAACTCCTGATCTCAAGTGATCTGCCTGCCTTGGCCTCCCAAAGTTCTGGAATTGCAGATGTGAGCCACTGTGCCTGGCCTGGGCTCCCAGCTTTTAACTAGAAACAGGCAGATATCTGTCAGTGCTGGAGTTTAACAGTCTCCTGGCCAGGGGTACTGGCTATATTCTTTGTGTTATAATAGATCCTCCCATTTGTACGGATGAATATCTAGGGTCAGTGTCTAGTGACAATGGGCTCTGACCTCCCTAGGTCTGATTTCCAGGGCCCCTTTGTGGCCCGAAAGCAGGTGGTGTCATTGATGTGCTTCAGACACACATGGGAGGTGTGGGGCAGGTTGAGTCTGAGAGGAGAAGCAGGAAGGGGGAAATAAGCGCAAACTCATTTCATGCTGACTCAGACTGTCTTCCACCCCTTACTCCTAAGGAGTGCCTGGGAAGTGTGGGTGGCAGCTGCAGCAGTATAGATGGCATATGCATACCCTGTCTCTGGGAGGTCTCAGCTTCCAGCCAGACCACTCTCCTCAGAGGCCTTGGGCCCCAAGGAGCTGATTGTCCCTGACTGCCCATCTCTCTCTGTCCAGAGTTCCATGGACTGGATGAGGCAACTCTACTTCGGGCTCTGCAGGCCCTACAGCAGGAGCACAAGGCTGAGATCATCACCGTCAGCGATGGCCGAGGCGTCAAGTTCTTCTAGCAGAGATCTGCCTCCCTTTACTTCTTACCTCCCACCTTTCCAGGGCTTTCAAAAGGAGACAGATCCAGTGTCACCCAAAGACTGGATCTGTGACTCCACCAGACTCAAAAGGGCTCCAGTCCTGAAGGCTGGGACCTGGGGATGGGTTTCTCAAACCCCTATCCCTCAGATAGGGTGAGGCCGAAGCACCAGGGAGAAAAGATGTGCTTCTCTTGCCCTACCTCCTTTCCTATCCTAGCCTGTCCCTGAGCCAGGGTCTGTAAACCTAACACTTTATATTTGTTCACACATGTAAGTACATACACACATGAGCCTGCAGCACATGCTTCTTTCCCCTCCTCCTTCCACCCCTTTAGCTGCTGTTGCCTCCCTTCTCAGGCAGGTGCTGGATCCTTCCTAGGGGATGGGGGAAGCCCTGGCTGCAGGCAGCCTTCCAGGCATTATGAAGATAGGAGACCCATGGGCCTGGCAGTGAGAGGTGTGGCCCGATGCTGATTTCTGATATTAAAATCTCAGCACCCACTGCCTGCCTCTTAAATTACTACAGTACTGGAATGGGGTTGGGGAGGGCTGTGAAGTGTTACCATCCGAGTAAATCCCAGCCAAGGAGAGGAGAGAGAAGAAAGCCTATGTCTTTTGTAGAAGAAAAGGTCCAAGGCCCGCAGGGCTCCAGTGAGCCTGTGGTTTTACATCTGCTGGGTGGGCTGTGTGGAGGAGTGCTGATGGAACACAGCTTGGGGACAGACTGCTTTCTCTCTGAATTGGATTAACTTAAGGGCTCCCCCTTCCCTCACCATCTCCCCCATGGAAGTCCTGAACTACTTTGAAGCCCCTCCCTCCACCCATCTGGTCTGGGTGGGGTCACTGTGGCCAAGGGGAGCTGAGGGGGTAAGCCGGATGTGGACTTTGGTTTATTGGAGACTTTGGCAAACAGAAGGGGAGGAAGGAGAGCCCACATAGCAAAAACAGCCACTCTGGCCAGGGCCAGGCTTCGGCCAAGGTGGCCTGGAGGGGATGGATGACCGACCAGGCTCTCGGTTTGGGGGGAGGGACTTATCCTGGGGAGCACACACCCATCCCTGTGCAGACCAGAGGGACAACAACGTCCGACCTTTCCACTGACCTCTGTGTGGTCGACCTGGGACTACTCCGCACGGTTCGGAGGGGGTGGTGCTGCCTTATCTGGGGTGTGCAGGCCGGTGGTAGTCTCCCTATAAGTGACCCCCCACTAGAGCCCGGGAGCCGCAGGTATGTTTCCTCTCCTGTCTGGGTGTCGTCTACACCCTCAACTCCCTCTCCCCCCGTCCCCGACCCCGGCGCACAAACAGGTTTGTGCACTCTTACTTAGTGCGGGAGGACACAGCGCGGTCTCGCACTCAGTTCTGGCCTCCGAGTGAGACAGCGGCCGGGGGCCGGAGAGGCTAGGAAGATAAGGGGAAACTGCTGGGTGGGGCGGCGACTAAGGTGA
The DNA here is from genome assembly GCA_004027835.1 of Alouatta palliata. Taxonomy (NCBI): domain Eukaryota; kingdom Metazoa; phylum Chordata; class Mammalia; order Primates; family Atelidae; genus Alouatta; species Alouatta palliata. The sequence continues at coordinate 19,008 of PVKV010013112.1, read as the reverse complement.
GGGGCTGCTCATCCACACCGCCCGAGCCACTCGGAGGGGTGGCCCTGGGGGGCAAGGGCGGGCCATGGGGCGGGGCGGGGGCGGGGGCGGGGCCGGGCCGAGCCAGGGGCTGGGGCCCCAGCCACTCAGCCGGAGCGCTGCGCACCCAGCGGGTCAGCCTGTCAGGCCGCCTTCTCTCCGACCGTCTGGCTTTCCGCCCTTCGGCGCTCTGCCCTTCCTCATGTTGGCACCCCCGGCCACGGAGACCGCTGTCCCCATGTCCCAGACTGAGGCTGACCTGGCCCTGCGGCCCCCGCACCCTCTTGCCTCCGCGGGGCCGCCCCACCCCGGGCCCCCTCCTCGCCGAGCGCGCCGCTTCTCCGGGAAGGCAGAGCCCCGGCCGCGCTCTTCTCGTCTCAGCCGCCGTAGCTCAGTCGACTTGGGGCTGCTGAGCTCTTGGTCCCTGCCAGCCTCACCCTCTCCGGAACCCCCTGATCCTCCGGACTTCGCTGGTCCTGGCCTCGCGAGGAGCCCACCGCCTAGCTCCAAAGAACCCCCCGAAGGCACGTGGGAGGGAGCCCCTGTGAAGGCTCCAGACTCCGCGCGTCCCGAGCTCCCAGACTCTGCAGTGGGCCCGGGGTCCAGGGAGCCGCTGAGGGTCCCTGAAGCTGTGGCCCTAGAACGGCGGCGGGAGCAGGAAGAAAAGGAGGACATGGAGACCCAGGCTGTGGCAACGTCCCCCGACGGCCGATACCTCAAGTTTGACATCGAGATTGGACGTGGCTCCTTCAAGACCGTGTATCGAGGGCTAGACACCGACACCACAGTGGAGGTGGCCTGGTGCGAGCTGCAGGTGCGGCTGGGCGCCCCTCGGTGGCACCTTGGGATGGGACTCTGGAGGTCTTAGGATGAGAGACAGAGGGTGGGGGAGACAGCATCAAGGGAAGGATGTACTTTTCCAATCAAATGTCCAGACACCTCCGCTGTCTTTGCCCTGAATGATCTGGCTGACTCTGGCTGCAGGAGAAACTGAGGCAGGTGGTGTCTGGTGACTCTCCCATGGGCATGAACATTCTCACTTTAAAGTCTCCATACTCAACCCTGAGAGGTAGAAAATAGGATAGGAAGTTGGGTTGGGGAGCCAATTCAGGTCAGTTTCCTGCTGGTGGGTATCCACAATCCCTTCCTCTCCCCTAAGTCCTGAGATCCTCAGTTATGACCCTGGTCCTCTTGATCCCCTCACTCCTCCTCATCCCCCACCTATTTGCAGACCAGGAGCCTGGGAGATGGGAAGCCAGGAGCTGGGCAAGGGTCCTCTCCACCTCCAGAAGATTTAGGGAAGTTGTAGCAGAATGGGGTCCCCTAGTCCCTTCTGGAGCAGTCAGACTTCTGGACAGACTTTTCCACAGCTATGAGGAGGGGGACATAGGGAGCCCCAGCTCTCGAATAAGTGCAGTTCTGATCCTCATCCCACTGCCTACCTGTGCTCTCCCTTCCCAGACCTAAAGGCACTAAGCCTTCCGGAGGACCTTCCTCCCATCGCTCCCATGCTACATGTGGGTTAGGAGAACCCAGTCAACTTGGGGCTCGAAGCTTCGGATTCAGATCGGGGACAAAGCCTAAGGGAAGGGTCCCTCTCTGGCCCTGGCACAGGGCTCACCCCTTGTGCCTGCCAGTGCCGCGCCCCAGGCTCTAGGCCAGGCTAGGAGAGGCAGCCAAACTGGGGGATGAGGGGAGGGAGAGGAGTCGGGGCGGGACAACTATGGGGGGGGGGTGGCTTCCTGGCACCTAGTCCTGGATCTTTTCTTTCTTTCTCTGTACCTCCCTCCACAGCCCTCCTGCCTTCAGTCTGGATCTAGCAGTTCCCAGTTTCTGGGGCCAATCCCCTTGCCGGCCCCAATTCCCTGCCAGCGGTCTCCTGCTGCCCGCCTGCTGCCTGCTCTCTGCCATCCCCCAGGCGTCCCCTCCCGCCCCATGGCCGGTCTGGGCAGCCACAAAGGCACTATTGAGCTCAGGGTTCCCGGATGGGGCTGCATAAAGGCGCTTGTGTCCAGCAGGGGGTCTAGGGGGCTGCCCCAGGCCCAGGTTGGTTGTGTCCTTGGAGCAGCTTACATGGGTACTGTTGGAGAGTTCTGGCTCTGCAGCCCATTGGGCGAGTGATCCCACTAATCCCACCCCATCTGTGGGAACCAACCCTCACCTCTTCCCCAACCCCACTCCAGGTGTCCGTCTTCCTTTCCATGGGGGTCCTGGGCCTGACATGACACCCGTCCCCCGTCCCACAGACTCGGAAACTGTCTAGAGCTGAGCGGCAGCGCTTCTCGGAGGAGGTGGAGATGCTCAAGGGGCTGCAGCACCCCAACATCGTCCGCTTCTACGATTCGTGGAAGTCGGTGCTGAGGGGCCAGGTTTGCATCGTGCTGGTCACCGAACTCATGACCTCGGGCACACTCAAGACGTGAGCTCTGTGCATGAGTGGGTGGGGAGAGGGAGGCTGGGATGTGTGCCCACTGCTTCCTGAACTCCCAGGCTCCTCAAACTGTCTATATCCAGGTGTAAAACCAGGCTATCTACTGTTACCCAACCTGTGTCCCTCCCTTGGTAAGTGGCTATGGTCCACCCAGCACTCCAGTCAGAAACTTGGGTGTCTCCCCAGACTCCTCTCTCTCCACTCTGCCCCTCATCAGTCTATCTCCACGTCTCTCCTTAACCTCTCCCTACCTGGCTTTCACTGCACCATCCATGCCACCACCTCGATGCCACTTCACTGATCTGGAGCCCTGCAGCAGCCCCCTAAAGGGTCTTCTCAAACTCTGCCACCCTCTAAGTGATCCTATCTTCCTGCAGCCTGGAGGATCTTTCCCAGTCGAAAATCTGAACTGTCACTCCCCTCCTTAAAAAACCTTCAGGTTTTCTCATGGACTCGGGATAAAACCCACACGGGCTCATCTGCTCACACCGGCCACGCTCAAGTGTGCCTCCTTTGCCAAGCTTAGGCTACCAGCCCCACTTTCAGCCTAAGTTCTAGACACACTGAATTCCTGGGACCTCCTCCCACCCTGCCCTGTCACTGGCTTTTTCCGTGCCTTTGAGCATGGTGTCCTGCCTGCCTGGAAATTCTCCATCCCTTCCCCCTTTCACCTTTGAGCTTCTACTCATCATTCAAGATGCAATACAAAAGTATTTCCTCTCTGAAGCCTTCCCTCATGCTCGGGGCAGTTAGTCATCTCTTCCTGCGCGCCCACAGCACCTCGGCCAAGGCCCTATCTATCAATTTACCTCCCAACCCGTTTGGTAACGTCATGTCTATCCACTACATCCCCTGACTCAGTTTATCCCTGGGGCCGGGCAGACATAGGCTAGGAGAATGCTGGCAGATGAGGAGGCGGCAGCAGGGTGCCACAGGGGGGAGCTTCCCAGTGGAGGGCTCCTCCCCCGAGGACGTGTCCCCCACCGACCCTGGCTAATGCTCCCTCCCCCAGGTACCTGAGGCGGTTTCGGGAGATGAAGCCGAGAGTCCTTCAGCGTTGGAGCCGCCAAATCCTTCGGGGGCTTCATTTCCTACACTCCCGGGTTCCTCCCATCCTGCACCGGGACCTCAAGTGCGACAATGTCTTTATCACGGGCCCTACTGGCTCTGTCAAAATCGGGGACCTGGGCCTGGCCACGCTCAAGCGCGCCTCCTTTGCCAAGAGTGTCATCGGTGGGTCTCTCCAGGAAGGTCCTTCCTCCGCCACCTCAGAAGAGAACCTGGGGACTCCCTCCCCTCGGCAAGGCCCTTCAAGGTCCACAGAATTACCAGACCACAGGGAAGCTGGGGAGATCTATGGCATCCCCCCTCAACCCCACTGTGGGCTGGGGTCACTTGCACGTGCAGGGTTGCCCGGGGCTGCCTAGCCCAAGGGGCAGGATGAGGCCAGAGTGCCCAGCAACCTGATCCCTGCCGTGAACCCTACAGGGACCCCGGAATTCATGGCCCCCGAGATGTATGAGGAAAAGTATGATGAGGCCGTGGATGTGTACGCATTTGGCATGTGCATGCTGGAGATGGCCACCTCTGAGTACCCCTACTCCGAGTGCCAGAATGCCGCGCAAATCTACCGCAAGGTCACTTCGGTGAGAGGGATGGGGTTGGTGGGAATGGGAATTCCAGGTCCACTTCCCATTTTCCTGCCCGGCCAGCCCGCAGTCAGTACCCTTTGCCTGCACGAAAATAGGCTAGACACAGGGCTGCCTTGGTGAACCTAGAAGGATGTACACGCTATTTAGAATAATAACGTGTGTGGTGCTCCCAAGAGTTCACAAACAATTTTGAATCCAGTCTCACATCCAATCCTTCCAGCTGCCCGGCGAGGTGAGCAGGGCAAATGTTCCTCCCTGCAATTTATAGATGAACAAACAGTGGGAGACTTGTTCAAGGTCACACTGTAAATACTTGGGTTGGTTGGGGGGACTGGGATTTGAAATCAAATCTTGCAGTAGCAGTCAGGCTTTTGCAACTGCACGTGCAGCTGCCTAAGGCAGGAGTGGACTAAAGGGTGGGGGGTGTGAAGCTGAGAGCTGGGGGTCAGAGGATGGGACGTGTCATGCAACCCCTCCCCCCCAGGGCACAAAGCCGAACAGCTTCTACAAGGTGAAGATACCCGAAGTGAAGGAGATCATTGAAGGCTGCATACGCACGGATAAGAACGAGAGGTGGGGGTGAAAGGGCAGACTGTGGGTAGAGTAAGGGCCCGGGCCTCGGTGGGCTCGGCTCACCCACGCCTCACCCTCAGGTTCACCATCCAGGACCTCCTGGCCCACGCCTTCTTCCGTGAGGAGCGCGGTGTGCACGTGGAACTAGCAGAGGAGGACGACGGCGAGAAGCCGGGTCTCAAGCTCTGGCTGCGCATGGAGGACTCGCGGCGCGGGGGGCGCCCACGGGACAACCAGGCCATCGAGTTCCTGTTCCAGCTGGGCCGGGATGCGGCCGAGGAGGTGGCACAGGAGATGGTGAGCGGAGGACAGACTGTACTGCCACTGGTGTGTAAAGGGCATTGACCGGAGGGGATAGTGCGACAGGGATGGGTGCAGGAGGGGTGGCAGCGATGGGGGCAGGCCACCTCCCTGCTCTCAAAATCTCCTGCAGTGTCTCCCTGCCTCACCAGCCCTAACTCACAAGCATGCACACCCAGTTTTCCTTTACAGAGGGAGCCTTGGGTCCTCCAGCGTCCCTGCTTTACCTCCAGCTGAACCGTTCTTCCTGGAATGCCCTTCTTGCCAATTTATCTTTTCCCTCTTTCCTCCCTCCCCCTTGTTCTTTTTCTTTTTTCTTCCAATATGATCAGAACCATCGATTTTGGAAAGCCGTCCCCTCTGGAGTCCAACTTAAATGCTCCTTTCCACTTCAGCAGGTTCTTGGTTACAGCATTCATCACCATGGGTCCTGTCTTAAACCTGAATAAGTTCCTATCTTTCTTCTCCACTAGACTATAAACTCCCTGAGGACAGAGACTGTGTTTTATTGATTTTCTGTCCCTGGCAATGCTTGGCACATAGTAAGAGCTCATTCAGCCGGGCGCGGTGAGGATTACAGCTCACACCTGTAATCCTAGCACTTTGGGAGGCCGAGGTGGGTGGATCACCTGAGGTCAGGAGTTCAAGAGCAGCCTGGCCATCATGGTGAAACCCTATCTTTAAAAAAAAAAAAAAAAAGGGCTAATTCATAGCCCATATCTGTACATGGCTTAAAGCACTTTTACCGGGCACAGTGGCTCACGCCTGTAATCCCTGCACTTTGGGAGGCTGAGGCGGGTGAATCACCTGAGGTCAGGAGTTCAAGACCAGCCTGGCCAACATGATAAAACCCTGTCTCTACTAAAAATACAAAAAATTAGATGGGCATGGTGGCACACACTTGGAATCCTAGCTACTCAGAGGCTGAGGCAGGAGAACTGCTTGAACCTAGGAAGTGGAGGCTGCAGTGAGCCGAGATCACACCACTGCACTCCAGCCTGGTCAGCAAGAGCAAAACTCCATCTAAAAAAAAAACAACCACCATTTTCACATGTATTTGAGCTTTGCTACCCATCCTGCATACGGAACAGTTTTATGTCAACTTATTGATGAGGAAATGGAAATTCAGAGAGGTTGAATACCTTGTCCGGAGCCTCAAGTAAGTGGAACAGCTGGATTGAAACTGAGGTGGTTCAGATTTTAAATCAGGTTACCCTGCTCCACCTCCTTTACTCACTCATCAAAGCTTGTGGCTAAAAGGAATGAGGAGGTGATGAATGGAAACTAAAAAAAAATGAGGTGATGAATGGAAGCTAGTAGAAGAGGAGAGGCATAAGATGCAAGGGCAGAAGCTTGGGGGTGGCTTAGGAAGTCCTGAAGGGAGTATGGGATTTTTAGGGGAGTGATGGAGTCTCGCTGTCACTCAGGCTGGAGTGCAATGGCGCTATCTCAACTCATGGCAACCTGTGCCTCCTGGGTTCAAGCCATTCTCCTGCCTCAGCCTCCCGAGTAGCTGGGATCACAGGCACAAGCTACAATGCCAAGCTAATTTTTGTATTTTTAGTAGAGACAGGGTTTCACCATGTTGGCCAGGCTGGTCTCAAACTCCTGACCTCAAGTGATCCACTTGTCTTGGCCTCCCAAAGTGCTGGGATTATAGATGTGAGCCACTGTGCCCATCCGAGTATGGGATTTTTTTTTTTTTTTTTTTGAGACAGAGTTTCACCATGTTGCCCAGGCTGGTCTCGAACTCCTGACCTCAGGTAATCTACCTGCCTTGGCCTCCCAAAGTGCTGGGATTACAGGTGTGAGCCACTGTGCCCAGCCCCAAGTATGAGATTTCTAATACAGAGATGACACTTGCAAGGGTGGAGACCACCTATGGTGGGTCAAGAACCTGAGAATGTGTTAGAAATTTAGAGTAAGTCTCCATAGCACTGCCCAACCTGACCTGAGATCAAATCTGATCCATTGCTGACAAGGGATTCTTGGCCTTGGCACTGTTGACATGTTTGTTTTAGGGACTGTCCTGTGCATCGTAGGATGTTGAAAATAACCCCTGGCTTCTACTCACTAGATTCAGTAACACCTACCCTCCAGTTGTGACAACTAAAAATGTCTCTAGATATTGCCAAATGTCTCTTCTCCCCATTGGAAACCACTGACTTACTGTGTGACTATGAATCGGCCACTTCATTAATCTAAAATGGGATAGTAAGATTTATCCCACAAGGTTGGATCTAGTGATGACAATGTAAGGAGCTGCCAGTTAGCAGACATAGTGGGTAAACAGGAAGTGTCGGTTTCCTTCCTCTCATATTCTGGAGGTCCCAAGAAGTGATCTGATGGATCTTTGATGCGGGGACGCAAGCTGTGTTCCTCACCCCCACCCCAACTCCAGGTGGCTCTGGGCTTGGTCTGTGAAGCCGATTACCAGCCAGTGGCCCGTGCAGTACGAGAACGGGTTGCCGCCATCCAGCGAAAACGTGAGAAGCTGCGTAAAGCTAGGGAACTGGAGACACTCCCACCGGAGCCAAGACCTCCGCCAGCAACTGTGCCCATGGCTCCCCATCCCCACAGTGTCTTCTCTGCTGAGCCTGAGGAGCCAGAGGCAGACCAGCACCAGCCCTTCCTTTTCCGCCACGCCAGCTACTCATCTGCCACCTGTAAGTCACCCCTGATCTTGAGATGTAGGTCCCAAAACACCTTGGCCTCTGCCCCCAACCCAGAAATTCACCCCCCACAGCAGTCACTTAACCTGCCTTCCACATGTAGCCATGAAGCTCCCTCCTGGAAGGAATTCTCCCACAGCTCCAGGCCCCTCTTGTTTAGGCAGGCCCCCTCTTCTCCCACTCCCTTTTATTTCCCCTATTTTTGATCCCCTCCCTCCCTCACCAGCGGATTGCGAGACTGATGGCTACCTCAGCTCCTCCGGCTTCCTGGATGCCTCAGACCCTGCCCTTCAGCCCCCTAGGGGGGTGCCATCCAGCCCAGCTGAGTCCCATCTCTGCCTGCCCTCGGTGAGAGGGGGTCACATGGGGGGCTCCCAGCCATTCCAAGCCTATGACCTACTTCCCTCCTTGAGAAACCCAATCTCATGATCCAGCCTGATGTCCCTGGGAATCCACCACTCTTGTCCTCCTCTTCCCTAATTCCATCTAATTCCCGAATATCCTCCTGACCTCCTTGGCAACATCTCCCTAGATCGCAACAGTTATCTTCCTGACCTCATGAACCCTCATCCTGTTTCAGGCTTTTGCCCTATCCATTCCACTTTCTGGCCCTGGAAGTGACTTTTCCCCTGGGGACAGGTATGTTCTAGGGTAAGTTGGGGTGCCAGGATGAGACACATGGGTCATTGGAGTCCCAGTGTCTGCTCTGACACTCATTCTATGTCTTTTCCCTTTTCCAGCTATGCCTCAGATGCAGCATCAGGCCTTAGCGATGTGGGAGAAGGGATGGGACAAACGAGGAGAACCCCAGGGAGGAATCTCCGGCGCAGACCCCGATCCCGGCTGCGGGTCACTAGTGTAAGGAAGGGCCACAGGAGATGGAGAGGAAACCTACAGGGCCAGGAGGGAAGTGTCAGCAGGATGTGGGGGAGGTCAACCAGAAAAGGGGAGAAGCAGTGTGTGACTGGTACTCAAGAGGCAGCCAATCTATTTTTTAATACCAGACTTTAGGGGTTGGGTCTACTTATCTCCGAGTCCAATCTGGCTACTGTCACTTGGCTGGGGTAGGATGGAGACACAGCATGATGACAGAGGGCTTGACCTCCTCCCCTCTGCTGACTTTGAATCTGAAGGTCTCAGACCAGAATGACAGAGTGGTTGAGTGCCAGCTACAGACCCACAACAGCAAGATGGTAACCTTCCGATTTGATCTGGATGGGGACAGCCCGGAAGAGATCGCAGCTGCCATGGTGAGGGGGAGAGAGATGAGGACAGTGTTTGGATCTGGAACAAGAGTCTCCCTCCTGATGTCCGCTGGGGCTGAAACCCACTGATCCGAGAGCAAGGGTTTTTTTTTTTTTTTTTTTTGACATGGAGTCTCCATGTCCCCCAGGCTGGAGTGCAATGGCACAATCTTGGCTCACTGCAATCTCTGCATCCTGGGTTCTAGCGATTCTCCTGCCTCAGCCTCCCGAATAGCTGGGATTACAGGTGCCCACCACCATGTCCAGCTAATTTTTGTAGTTTTCAGTAGAGACGAGGTTTCACTATGTTGGTCAGGCTGGTCTTGAACTCCTGACCTCAGATGATCCATCCACCTCAGCCTCCCAAAGTGCTGGTATAACAGGCATGAGCCACCATGCACGGCGACAGCAAGAGTTTTTAAAGCACTGGTTGACACTTAACACAGTGATGCTGAGGACGTCTCAGCCCTTGTTTTTGGGGAGATTTCTATTTATCCAGTGAGGTTTGGCTTCTCAGCTGGAGCAATTGGAGACTCACATTGACCAGATGCACACAAGTGCTATGTGTGAGTGCCTGGTAGACGTGCAATACTGTGGCTGTAGGGATGGATGGGCTGGGCAGCAGGGCAGTGGGCTTACCCAGGATCTTGGCGGATGGGCAAGAAAGGCCATGAAGGGTGGAAAGGCTGTAAAGGGCATCCCTATGTAGGGACAGCATAAGCAAAGGCATTGTAAGTAGAGAACGACTTGGAATATGGGGCTGGGAGGGCTTCATGAGGAAACCACTATCATTGGAAGTAAAGATTCCTATAAGAGAACTGTGAGAAGTGAAGCTGCATTGGTAGCGTGGGCCCAAATTACAGGATAGACGGTGTTAAGAGTCAGGCCAAGTGGGCTGGGTCCAGTGGCTCACACTTGTAATCCCAGCACTCTGGGAGGATGAAGTAGGAGGATCACTTGAGCCCAGGAGTTTAAGACCACCCTGGGAAACATAGCAAGACCCTATCTCTACAAAAAGTTTTAAAAATTAGCCATGTGTGGCAGCACATGCCTATAGTCCCAACTACTTGGGAGGATCATTTGAGCCCGAGAGGTCAAGGCTGCAGTGAGCTGTGATCACGCTACTGCACTCCAGCCTGGGAGACAGAGTGAGACTTTGTATTAAAAAAAAAAAAAAAAAAAGTTAGGCAGAGTGTAACATGGTGACAGTAGGCTTTGTGAAGATCTCTGCTGTGGGATGTGGAAGGGGGTTAGAGGACGGGAAAATAACTGGGAGCTAGGCCCAGGAAGCCACATGTGGACAAAGAGGGTGGCTTATGGGAGGGAAGACGAGAAAGGGTGAATCTGAGGGTTGTTTCGGGAAAATAAGTTACTCTGTAATCCAGTAGCTTATTGACATAATACAGCAGTATCTAGTACACAGTAGATGCTCAATAAATATTTGCTGAGTTGATATGATAGGGAGTTGGGGAGAAGGGATATCAAGGACAACTTGTAGGCCACCAAAGGAGAGAGGAAGTTAGAAATGAAAGGTTTTTTTTAAGGGGTCTTGATGAGCTTCAGTGAAGAAGGAACAGCCAAGACCAAGATTCTCCCAAGCCGTGGGAAATGGGTCAGCAGGGCTGGAGAGAGGTGGATTAAGGAGTGGTCAGTACAGAGTTGAGAGTGAAGGGAGATGAGCCTGCAAAGTCAGAGACATAGAGGGCTGGAGAGTGTGTCTCAGTGCATACCAACAGTTCTGGAATGGGAAGCGAGAGGATAGGTCATGGAAGGACACAGAGATGAAGCCAGAGAGGTAGGAGGATGTTAGTAAAAGCTGAGTGAGGAGAGAGTTTCACGGAGGTGGCGTTAGGTGAATCCTCAGGCAAGACCACACTGGCTTTTGTTAGGAGAAGATCTTTGTGGGAAACCAGTTTCAGTGGAGTAGGGGAGGTGGATGCCAGCCCCTGGGGTGAAGGAGGGGAGAGAGTGGGAGAAATGAAAGGCATCAGGAGCCCTCTCTAAAGCTTCTCCTCCATCATGTCATTCCCCTTGTATCCAGGACAGAGACACAATCTCACCTGGCACACAAGGCTTATCACCTCCTGTCAAACCACTTGACCTTTTCAGTCTTCCCTCCAGCCATACTGGTTTCAGAATGGTCCTCTGAAGAGGCTGGATGCGTTCCTGCCTCTGCCTTTATCTGCTGAAGGGTCTCTCACCCTGAGAGCCTTCTGTATTGGGCCTCAAGCCCCCTCTGATCCCACACAGCCAAAGCGACCCCACCCCATACACCCAGAGTCCTTTCCCTCTTTTCTCTCCTTACCCAGTCCAACCTCCACACCTCTGCAGCAGAGTTCTTCTGAGACTTGGATCTGATCTGCTGATTTTTCACCCCAAATTCTTTAGTGGCTACTTGTGGTTCTAGAGTAAGGTCCAAATTCCAAAGTACGGCCTTTAAAATTCACAGCACACTCAGCTACACTTGAGTCCTCACTATGTTAAGAAGAGGCCGTACCAGGTGTGGTGGCTCATGCCTATAATCCCAGCACTTTGGGAGGCTGAGTCGGGCGGATCACCTGAGGTCGGGAGTTTGAGACCAGCCTGACTAACATGGAGAAACCCCGTCTCTAGTAAAAAATACAAAATTAGCCAGACGTGGTGGCGCATGCCTGTAATCCTAGCTACTCGGGAGGCTGAGGCAGGAGAATCACTTGAACTCAGGAGGCAGAGGTTATGGTGAGCCAAGATCGTGCCATTGCACTCCAGCTGGGGCAACCAGAGTGAAACTCTGTCTCAAAAAAAAAAAGGGAAAAAAAAGAATAAGCCAGACTTGGTGGCTCACGCTTATAATCCCAGCACTTTGGGAGGCCGAGGCAGGTAGATCACTTGAGGTCAGGAGTTCGAGACCAGCCTGGCCAACATGGTGAAGCCCTCTCTTTACGAAAAATATAAAAACTTAGGTAGATGTGGGTTTAAATCCTGTGACCTTAGGCAGACTGAACTTAACCTCTTTGAGCATTGGTTATCTTAATTCTACCACAGCAATTTTTTTTTTTTGTCTTTTTGTTTTTCTCCTTTTTGTGGAGAATGGTGTCTTGCTATATCGCCCAGGCAGGTATTGAACTGGGCTCAAGCTATCCTCCTGTCTCTGCCTCCCGAAGAGTTGGGATTGCAGGCATGAGCCACAGCAATGTTAATCTAGACCCCAGAAAGTTGGTGGTGTTAAATGTGATAACATATGCAAAGTATCTGGTATATACATGCATCCTAAGAATGTTAGAACTTTTCCTTCTAGGCTGTATTTCTCCTTATACCACACAGTGCCTGGAACACAACAGGTATTTGCTTGTTTTAGGTTGCTGGTTGGCAGAAGCAGTAAAGAGCTTATTTATTTATTTTGAGATGAAATCTCACTCAGCTGCCCAGACTAGAGGGTAGTGATGTGATCTCTGTTCACTGCAACCTCTGCTCCTGGGTTTAAGAGATTCTCCTGCCTCAGCCTCCCGAGTAACTGGGACTACAGGTGTCTGGAATCATGCCTGGCTCATTTTTGTATTTTAGTAGAGATAGGGTTTCTAGAAGGTTGGCCTTTAGTAGAAACCTTGGCCAGGCTGGTGATCTTCCCGCCTCAGCCTCCCAAAGTGCTAGGATTACAGCTGTGAGCCACTGGGCCTTGCCTGATTTTTTAAGATGAGAAGCAGGGGCAGAGGGATGAGTGAGATAACAGACTCTACCCCCACATCCTGTTGACCCTCACCAGGTGTATAATGAGTTCATTCTGCCCTCGGAGCGAGATGGATTTCTTAGACGGATTCGGGAGATTATCCAGAGAGTGGAGACCCTGTTGAAGAGAGACGCTGGCTCCGTGGAGGCTGCTGAAGACACGCTATGCACCCAGGTCAGACCCCTCTGGACACTTCCAGGGGAAATGGACTCTCTGCTCTAGGGTTCATTACTCTCTGCCTTCAGCAGTCCCCTTGGATCTAACTCCTCTTCATCTCTGGGGCCCTAAAACAGTGGCCCTTACCCCATTTGAGAATATGATGAAAGCCATGGACTCTTGTTCTAGAAAACTTGTTCAATGCATACTTTTAACTCATTATTTTGAAATAATTTCAGACTTGTGGAGAGAAGTTGCAAGAATTGTACAAAGAACTCCTGGATACCCTTTGCCCAGATTTGCCAATTGTTAGTGTGTTGCCACCTTGGCATTATCATTCTCTCTTCCTCTCCCCTCTCTGTATGTGTGCACACATATTATATTTTTCTGAACCACTTGAGAGTAAGTTGCAGACATCATGCCCTTTTACCCCTAAATATCATCACATATGCTGCTGAATCCCTTGAAACTCATGTATGGATTCCGAGAGGTTCGTGGGTCCTAGCTTACGAACCCTGGTCTGAAACCTTCCATCTCAGACTGCTGTTCCCCACTGTGACTGTAGACTTCTTTCTCTGCCTTAGGACGAGCCAGCACCACTACCTGCCCTGCCTATCCCCCTCCCAGACTCATCCAACGGTATGTACTGCTGTGTCCTTGCTCATCCTAACCCTTGGGGTTGCTCCTGGGAAGGGCATAGGACATGTGGGACTGTAATCTCAACATACCCTCCTTCCCAGCAGAGCCACAGAGCAGCACCTCCCTGGAGCACAGGAGCTGGGCAGGCTTCTCTACCTCCTCATCTTCTGGAACTCCTTTGTCTCCTGGAACCCCCATTTCCCCAGGTCCTATCTTCCCCATCACTTCTCCCCCAGGTCATCCCAGCCCCTCCTCATTCTCCCCCATTTATTCCCAGGTCTCAAATCCCTTTCCACACCCCACCAACTCTCCACTTCCATTCTCCAGTGCACCCGAGTTTCCAGTCACACCCTCTCAGTTTCCCCAGAGTTCTCTCCCCACGAGTTCTCCACCTGCATTCTCTCCCGGTTGTTCTCAGGTCACTCTTAGTCCCCCTTTTGTTCCTCTGTGCCCCTCCACTTCTTCCCTCCCCTCCACCACAGCAGCCCCTCTCCTCTCTCTGGCTAGTGCCTTCTCCCTGGCTGTGATGACTGTGGCCCAGTCCCTGCTGTCCCCCTCACCCGGGCTCCTTTCCCAGTCTCCTCCAGCCCCTCCTAGTCCCCTCCCTAGCCTGCCACTTCCCCCTCCCCTTGCTCCTTGTGGCCAGGAGAGCCCTTCACCCCACACAGCTGAAGTGGAGAATGAGGTGAGTAGAAAACGAAGAGGGATGATTAGGGAAACTCTATTCTGCACTTTTCCCTTCTCATGGACCCACACTTTCTAGGCCTTGCCAACTCCTGCTCGGCCCCTCCCAGGTGAAGCCAGGCTGGCACCCATCTCTGAAGGTGAGGCCTCTGACCACTGACCTCCCCCCGCCATTATCCCTACTTGCTGTCTATCCTGTCACTGACTGCTCTCCTTTCTTCATGCCTTCCTCCTCGTCGCCCTACAGAGGGAAAGCCACAGCTTGTTGGGCGTTTCCAAGTGACATCATCCAAGGAACCGGCTGAGCCTCTTCCCCTGCAGCCAGCATCCCCCACTCTCTCCGGTTCTCTGAAACCTTCAACCCCTCAGCTCACTTCAGAGAGCTCAGATACAGAGGACAGTGCTGGAGGCGGGCCAGAGACCAGGGAAGCTCTGGCTGAGAGCGACCGTGCAGCTGAGGGTCTGGGGGCTGGAGCTGAGGAGGAACGAGATGATGGGAAGGAACTCCAAGGTGGGGGCAGCCCCCCACCCCTGAACTATCCCAGCCCTGTGTGGATGAACTACTCCTACAGCAGCCTGTGTCTGAGCAGCGAGGAGTCAGAAAGCAGCGGGGAAGATGAAGAGTTCTGGGCTGAGCTGCAGAGTCTCCGACAGAAGTGAGTCTGGGGAGGATGGAGGAGCAAGAGGTGAACCTGGGAGAGTGAGGGGTGTGGCTAGCCCTTTCATGCCTTCCGTGCATCCTCAGGCACTTATCAGAGGTGGAAACACTACAGACACTACAGAAAAAGGAAATTGAAGACTTGTACAGCCGGCTGGGGAAGCAGCCTCCACCGGGTATTGTGGCCCCAGCTGCTATGCTGTCCAGCCGCCAGCGCCGCCTCTCCAAGGGCAGCTTCCCCACCTCCCGCCGCAACAGCCTACAGCGCTCTGAGCCCCCAGGCCCTGGTGAGACTGCAGTCACCCAGCTTCCATCTTTTCCCTGAGACCCCTTCTTATCCACTCAGTTTTTCTTCCAGGCCCTGGGGGTCTGCCCCGGGGGACTAGCCCCCCCTCTCCCCACCTCCCTTTTCCTCACTTAGTGCTCTCCCTCCCCCATCCTGCTCCCAGGCATCATGCGAAGGAACTCCCTGAGTGGCAGCAGCACCGGCTCCCAGGAGCAGCGGGCAAGCAAGGGGGTGACATTCGCCGGGGATGTTGGCAGGATGGTGAGGGCGGGCCCAAGGGAGGGAGAGCCCAGGGAATGGTACCTGGCTGCAGCTTTGCCTTCTTCCCACCTTGGAGGTTTCTTCATCACTTTTTCTTTTCCCTCCAGTGAATTCAGAACAGAAGCCATGTATTTCCCTCACACCAGGGCCCACCATGGAGCTTTCGTTCTCAGAATCTGATGCTTTTCTGACCAACACAACTGAGCAAGGAAGATCCCAGCACTGAGGGGGTAGAAGGCCAGGGGGGCATGGAGAGTGCAGCTCCATTATAGTGAAGAGCCAAACATATATGAACTGTTTGCTGTGTGGAGGTGTCAGTTCTGCAGCCTACCATCTTCACCTACCCCCTCCCCTGCCAAAAGTCAACCACTAAGCAATCCCGCCCAAACCCAGTTGCTTCTAAAGGGGCCCACTCCCAGCTGGGAGAGTGCAGGGGATATGCTCACACCACATTAGCAGTAGCCAATAAAAATGCTGGAAACAAGGACGCTGTGGATCCATATGCCATGCCTTAGGAATTGGGGGGCAAAGCCCTGTGGGGTGAGGCAGGGGAGGATTTAAAAGGGACTCTCTTTTCACAATGGGAGGCAGGGGTGGAAGCTGCCAGCCCTCTGGCTTCCTGCTATCAGTTAATGAGGAAACTGCAAGCTCAGTGATCCACTTGACCAAGTTAGGATCCCCTCCAGATCCCACCGTAGACCTGTACAGGCAGGTACCAGGGAAAGTTAAAAGAATGAAGGCTGCTTGTCTTTCACCATTCATCCACCTCTCCCTCTCTCTGGTGATGGGAAAAACAGTAGAGTTACAATATGTTCTTGTGGGTAGAGGGCAGAAGAGTGACCTTCCTTCCCCTAAGACGTGGGTTCAGTCTCAAAACAGCCCAGTGATCTCTCCCTTAAATCAGATGGAAAGATCTCACGGAAAAAGTAATTCTAGTTAAACATTTACAGCTCCCTGGGGCAATGCCACCACTGCAGCTACCACCTGTGAAGCTTTCCAGCATGAAGTGCCATATGCTGCCTCACAGCCTCCACGCTCACATGACTCCAGGAGAGATGATTCAGTTTATTATTCTCAACTTGACCCTATCTATCCCACTGTAGGCTCCAACACTGCACAGAGCTGCCACGCCTAACCCCATTAACAGTTGCGTCCCTAAGAGGTGAAGAGGGTAAACCACAAAGAAACTTTGGGAAAAGCCAAGGTCAAACACACACCTCTCAAGGAAACAAACTACAAGAAAGAGCTCAGTCACTGTACACAGCAAATGTGCTGTGGGCAAAGTTCTGTTCTTTTGACAGCGGCCAAATGCATAACTCCCTGGTTTCTTGAGCTCAATCATGGTCCAAGGTTAGTAAGGGTCATGGGGCCTTAGTTAGGTAAGGTCATCATTCACCATGTGAAAGGGTTCCAGCAGGTTGGAGATGTCCGATATCCATCCATATTAGGATCCTGACGCCCTTGCCAGAGCTCGGGCTCGGGCAGCTTTGGCCTCTTCTTCTAGCTCATCTAGGAAACGCTCCTGGGAAATCGAGTAGAAGGTGTAACCATCTGGGGAGGTAGGTTCAGGAAACCACTTGGAATATGTAATTCCCCTTTCCTAGATTTGCTCTACCACTCTTGTTACTCTCCCAAATCAGTGATTCTGGCTTCCCGCCTGCTTCTCTTTCTAAGCCCTAAACTCCAATTCCGTTATTAAATTAACGTTATTAAATTAAATTAAAAGAGCACCTTAGGAATAACAAGGGAAGCTACTAACACCATTTTACCCAAAAGTTAAACGGGTGGTTCGGCCTTCTTGCACATTCTGTTCCCCTGCTCCTGCCCCTGCCCCTGTATACGGTCCCCTGGAATCTACAACACCGGCGGATACAAATAGCTAACGCCAGGGCCCCGATGCCTAGGCCGGTCACGATGTTCCGGGTCCGCCGCTGTGGTAGGGTCTTCTGCCACTGGGCAAGCTGCACCTGCCGCATGAAATGCAGTTGCTCAGGTGTCAGCTTCTCCCGAGTCGGGTCGATACGCTGAGCGAACTGGGCCTCTCCACGTTTAGCATCCAGAGGGTCACCACCTCCCGAAGCCGCCATGTTGCCGCTCTTCCCTTTGCGGTGCCGCCGCGCGTGGCTCGCTGGGAACGGGAGTCCTTGGCCGCTGCAGTGGACGCTGGGAGTTGTAGTCCATATGCCCTTTCCCGGGCAAAGCCGAGGTTCGCGAGAGGTGAGAAGCGGACGTGTTTTCTGACTGGCTGAGGAGTCCGCGGCCGTTGGGGCGGGAAAAAGCTGTGGAGGGTTTGAGGCCGTGGTAGGAATTGCGTTTTCCTCAGACTTGAGGCGAGGACACACTCACTGGAAGTGGACGAGGAATCCAGGGTGTGGTGGAAGACTGGAGAGGAGCTAAGGGGGTCGGTATATGGATCCAGTGGACCGTCCAGGTGCCCCAAGAGGCTCTTGAATATGGACGGACCCATGAGGCCAAGACTGGCCTCCCTCGTTGACTTTCAGTTTGGAGTTGCCACCACAGAAACCATTGAAGACGCCCTGCTTCACTTGGCCCAGCAGAATGAGCAAGCAGTGCGGGAGGCCTCCGGGCGGCTGGGCAGCTTCAGGGAGCCCCGGATCGTGGGTGTGGCTGCAGGGCTGGGGAGCTGGGTTCATGGGAGACTGGCGCGTGTGTCTTTTCAGGCACTGACCTTAAGATTCCGTTGATTTTATTCATTCAGAAAATGGTGGCCGGGCATGGTGGCTCACGCCTGTAATCCCAGCACTCTGGGAGGCCGAGGCGGGCGGATCACCTGAGGTTGGGAGTTCAAGACCAGCCTGACCAACATGGTGAACCCCGGATATAGTGATGAACAAGACACAACAGTGCCCTCCCTTGATTTCTTTGACATGTATGGAGTACGTACTAATGGCACTGCCTGGATTAGAAAGATGAAATAGAAGGCCGGGCGTGGTGGCCCACGTATGTAATGCCAAGCACGTAGGGAGGCTGAGGCAGGTGGATTACGTGAGGGCAGGAGTTAAAGACCAGCCTGGCCAATATGGTGAAATCCCGTCTCTACTAAAAAAATACAAAAATTAGCTGGGCGTGGTCGCGCGCACCTGTAATCCCCTCTACTCAGGAGGCGGAGACAGGAGAATCGCTTGAACCCAGGAAGCAGAGGTTGCAGTGAGCCAAGATCGTGCCATTGCACTTCAGCCTGGGCAACAAGAGCAAAACGCTGTCTCAAAAAGAAAGAAAGAAAATTGAAATAGACATAGAGGGCTTGCCTTCAAACCATGTGCAATTTGGGGGAGATATTAGGACAAATATGCAATGACTAGGTACTATGTTAGATAAGTGACATCAGAGAGAGAGAGAGAGAAAACGAGTGTTTATGGGGATTGAGAGGAGCAATGGGGTGACAGGAAGAATTCAGGGGATGGCCCAGGCATTGGAACTGATCAGGCAGACCTTGAAGGAAGGAGGACATTGGGTTGGTGAAGGGGGAGGAAGGAGACAGTGTTTCTACCAAAAAGGGGTAGCATGAGTACAGCTATGGAAATGGGGTGCTTAGGGTGCATGTGGGTACAGTGTAGTCCACATCAGCCATTGTGGAAGAGTAGTTGAAATTAAGACCAGAAAATGTTGGAGACATTCCACATGGAAGTTTGAATGCGAAGGGGAAGAGTTTATCCTTGCTTTAGTAGGAAACCAATAAGACATTGAAGGTTGGCCGGGCGCGGTGG